>APFE030040137.1:29040-52698 GCA_000404065.3 Pinus taeda | reverse complement strand
AAGCTACCATCGCCCTAGCTGGTTTATTTCCATTTCTGGTTGTAAGCATATTTCAGTATTTTTCATTAATGAAATGAAGTATTATTTCCGCTGCATATTTGTGTATATGGTTATCTCTTTATTTCGTTGTGTTCCTGTTTAAATACGGATCACTCACGGGAAGTGAAAAAGGGTATGGTTGCAGAAATTTCCCTTTGTAAAGGGTTTTTATATGGAATAAGTGCCGAATGAAGGTTTTTATATGTTAAACATATATTAACCATGTTATGGTTATGTATAAGTGGTCAATGGTTGGTTTAAAGGCTACGAAAGGTCTTAGTGCCTAATAGAAAGAATTAGAGGGAACACTTTAGTTCAGTCTTATATAAAGGTTTGAGGGTTGTTTAAAGCTTTGATAGGAGGTTTGGCAGGGTGATTGAGTTCCGAAACAATGGAATTGTAAAAAAGGGGCCTTAACCATCTTTATGTTGAAGTATTGACCTGGTGGGTCACTATTAAATCCTGGGGAAAATGACTTATGCATGAATATGCATACTGTGGGTATGCGCAAGGGAAACCCTGCATCATAGAGATGCTTGGTTATATAAGCTCTTCTATATGTATGGCATCTCAACATATTTAGCTCAACCACATCTATGGTCTCCTTTTAGTCTTGCATTATGCATGATATCATGGCAGATTAAGAAGAAGCTACATGGATCCTATAGCAAATGAAATTGTAGCTCACTTGAAGCTTTCAATCTTAAAGAACAACTAGGAGAAGAAGTGATGGAACTTTTGTGCAATTATTTGTAACAACCCTTGTTAGTAGAGGTGCCTTGATGAAAGTGAATTATAGATCCTTGACATATTGGTTTCATTAAGCAAGGATCTTATGATGAATTTTCTTAATGTAAAAGGACCTCTCCTCTTCATCGATCCAGTAATTTGATACATTGCTAGATTTCATCTAGCAATAAAAAATAACACAACTATCTTGAGTTAATGTCACGAGAGGACTTATTCTATTTGAATGAAGGACTTTGAAATTCTCTTCTTTGACTTGAACCTTCTTAAAATTTTGATGTTACAATTACCTCATGGAAATTATCATCTCTAATTTGGGAAGCTCATAATGATTAGCCAAAGCAAGGATTTAGAGGGAGATATGATGTTTGGTTTCAACTATTGATGATGTTTGTCCAACAAATAAGAGGCAGTTGATGAAAGAACTAGATTTATTCTTAAGCTTAAAGTCTGATAAAATAGAGAAGTTGTTGAACTAGTCATAGTCAACACTAGTGTATGCTAAGACTTTTAAGGATATGCCTCATATATATATTGGATATCTGCTCATTAAAGATCAAGTATGATATAAAGTACATTGTTGGTCTGATAAATGGAGAGCTCATCTAAGTAATATATCTCTTGGGGACCACCTTCATTTATTGAAAAAATCAAAGGTTGAAGTTTATTACTCTGGAAGTACCATTGGAGCAGAATGTATAAAACAACAAGCCTAGTTCTTGCAGATTTGTTTCAATACTAGTTCAAAGCTGAGAGATTTGTTTTATTATCTATTGAAATAGGGTTGTTTGTAAGAGATCTGTAGCCTATTTTTCTTCAATAAAATTCTCAAGCAAGCAAGGGCAAGGGTTTTCCCTCTGGGTTCCATAAAAAATTGTTGTGTTATGTTGTGTGAATTTTGTGAAAATATTTATGTTCTATTCCGCTGCTATTTGGTAGAGAAATTCTATGTCTGTGTGAAAAGAAAAATTATTTTCAGATTTTTCATACTAGCAGATCATAATTTAATGGAAATTTTACAGGCATGGGGCATGAAGAAGGCAGTACCCACATTGCATGAGCTAGTATTGGAGAAGCATGCCAAGTACTTGGAAAAATTCCTTGAAGGGATTTGGTTTAGAATGTTTCAAGTCATAACTAGTGTTATGATATAAAGATAATGATAGGCGAGCTATGGTTAAGTAGTTAATACTTAATTCAAAGAACTTTCAATACCTAAACCGAAGTTCAAAACCCCCTGAAAGAATGTTGTCATGTGAATGCATTAGGCTGTCTTTTCTAGTAGACCCACATTAGAAAGTAAATTCTTGCCACAATTGTGAAAAAACAAGTTTCCTAACTAGTCCATTCCCAAGAACCTAAAATGTTTCTTGTATCTTTCTCGTTTTCGTATCAATAATCAATATATCCCCTTTTGAATTCCCATCATAAATTAAAGCACCTATCTTATTAAAACTTGTTGTAATAGATTTAAGAGCTACACTTACATAAAAGAATTAACTTCGAGAATGAGCAACTTGTTCTATATCAACAGATTGTGTTGAAATTGGAAGTACATATTGGTTGATTGAATTGAAGGGCACAAGGATTGGTGCAGTGGCCATCGGACAAGCCAAACCCAAAGATGGATTGTGTGATCCAATATGAAGATGAGCATATAAGGCAGTCTAATGGAGTGAAATACATGCAACCTTTTGTCCTTCAACAATAACCTAGTGTCAAATATTTATCAGTAGCAGATGTTAGTGATTGATGACCATGCCTAGACCAACACACACTTGTAATAACTAAACCATAGTCCTTGTCACGAAGTTCCTTAGCAACTCCTCTGGTTTCAAAGTCCCATATAACACAATTTCCACTTGTACGACCAATTGTTTCACCCATATAAAAAAAAATTCAAATCTCTTTCCAACATATAGAGATGAAAGTGAGCATTTAAATATGAAAAATAAGCATACAACATAATGAAAATTGGGAAAGACAGACTTGGAATGATAGAATTGTGGAGTGAGGAAAACGATGGTGCAAATAGGAACTAGTTCTTCTCATGGTGGGGTTTTTTTCCGTGGGCGGTCGACTAGGCTTCTCATGGCAGAAACTTCTTTCTGGGGGCAGCCGACTGGCCTTGTATGTAGGGGGCTTCGCTGGGGGATCCAAGGAAGACGGACCGCTCTTACCTCATATGACTCTACCCCCATGGGACAAGAGACTCGTGGTTGTTCCAGATGCAGGGGTCAAAATGGGCTCCGAGGAGGTTTTTTCAATGGATGAATGCAACAAATATTCGATGGGAAGTGGAAGCTCGACTGCTCATGCATCGCCCTTATGATTATTGCAATGATGAGCCAAGGCCTCAAGAGGGGACAACTATGTGGAGTATGAAATAGATAATGGAGTCTCTGTGTGTCTCCAAGATGGTCATGGTTCGTGCAGATGGTGTGGCCATAAAGCGCGATGGGGTTGCCAGTGTGCACAGGCAGAGGGATTACAATCTTGAGGGAGCTGTGATGGTTTCAATATTTTGGGGTTTCATCACAATGTTGGCAACTTGGACTTCCTCAACTGAAGGGCGGGTTTCAGCTTTTATTTCCACTATTGGTTCCCTGAGATGGCCAAGGTCGCCGTGCACTAGCTCGAGCATCAACCCTCCCATGCTCCGGTTGGTTTAGGACTTGTTCCTGGGCTCGACAGTGGTGGCCTGAACTCTACACCCTCTACCCTCAATGCCATTTGAACCAGCTACTCTCGAGGGGGTTGGCAACCATGTTGAATAGTTGGGATCCGGGAACCTGGTAAGCTCCTCTTGTTTCCAAATTTATTTAAAACCCACTGCTAGGGGTTCAGGTTTACTCTGGGTTAAAAATTCAGGCAAAGTGATAGATCTGAAGCAAAGAATCATGAAAAAATATAGATATCCTCGTCATTCACAGAACCTGATGTTTGAAGGAAAAATATTACAAGACCACCAGCTCTTAAAGGAGCATCATATCCTTGTTGCTTCTAGCATTACACTCAACCTGAGATTATGTGGTGGGGCTGCAACCAAGTGCAAAATAGGTTTGGGAGGTAGCACACATATAGGCTCGGGATCAAAATAGAAGCACGCAAATGGGGGACCATCATTCAAGAACATTCTTCAAGGGAAAAATATAGCCACTTGACCATCCAAATAGGTAGGAAACACTCCAAGCCCATATATAGTGGAGCAGCTTAACTACACCCCAGAATTAAACATAGACATGCCAAAAACTGATGTGCACTGCACCTCTTACGAATCCCTTGCAATTATTTATCGTTTTAACTACTTTTGGCCTAAACAGTAGAGCTCTTCCAGTGGATTAGAATGCGATATACACCTCTTCTCAAAAGTTTTCTTTATTTTAAAGTTCCCAACTCCTGAAGCTAGAGACAAAATCCTTCCAGAAGGACCATGGTTCTGAGGTTCAACTGGCCTATTCACCACTCCCTAGTTCCCTGAATTTGATGCAAACACCATGGTTGTCTCCAGAATGCTAGTCTGGGTTTGAATGCACAATCTCCCCCTTCATTTCTAGGAGGACAGGGTTCTAGCTGGCATTAGCAACAATTTAAGGCAGTTCATAAAGACGAATTCCGAAAGAATAGAGGAAAGGGTTTTCACTTATGCATGCATATGTGTTGAAGTAGACCTCAGCAAAGGCCTTCCAAGCAACATCCAACTAATGCACAACAAGTGGATTTGGACACAGATTTTGGATTATGAGAACATAGATTTTAGATGTAGGAATTGTAGGCAAACATGGCATTTACACAACTTGTGTCCAGAAGCTAAAAAGGATACTTGAAGGAAAAAGAGTCTTGGGAAAAAACCCAAAGGATGGAAATATCCCCCACTAGAACCTGAAGAGGAGGAGGATGAAGCTGGGGATGAACCATCTCCACAAGGGAAAAGTCAGAATCTAATGGAACCTGAAATATAGGGGGGAACCCCACAAGACCTAATAGAAGCTTAGATTCACTGGGTGCAAGCCGACTTGATTCCTAACAATTGGGACATCAGTGGGAATAAGCGTATTCACTGATCTGATAATTCAGAATCAAACAAGGACAATGCCAAAGTGGATGTTGGGAATCATCTTGCTCTTGTCTCCTCGGTGCCATCCCAGGGGGAGTGGCGAAGGGTTGAGAAAAAGAAGGGGCGAAAATCTTAGCTTTTTCCCATCATGTATATTATCTTGAAAATTTTCTGCTTGTTTTTGTTTATCATTTGGTCTCTGACTTGATGATGCGTCTTTTTAGCAAGTTCAACATGTAATATTGTTTTCATTAATAAAATTACGCCATTTCCTCGAAAAAAAAGAAGAAACATAATGACAATTGTCCAAAGAAAAGTAGAAATTCTAAAATTTGGTAGCCCATGGGAAAATAAGATAAAAAAAATTGTTATTAATCAACAATGTAATAGTAAAACATACGAGTTTCTAAAAATTTTTCATTCATAACCAAAAAGGAAAAGAGAACATGAAGTAATTTTATGATAGATTTAACAAAATTTATTTCCATATTTCCAGGTTTGCTGAATAAAAAATGGAAGAACCTTATTTAATTGTTACTAGTAAAATGTAGAAAATTTCCCAACTACTGTTAGCCCACTCTACATAAAAGCAAAAAATAGCTTTAGAAATTTGGAGCTTCTGAATTCGCTAAGTTTTAGTTTCAATGACAGAGGAACACAAAACATGACAACTTTTTCATCAACTTACAATCTAGAGAACATTTTTCTTGAACACCAAAAAGCTATTTTTTGTTTCTTCTTTCAATAAGCATTTTCTTATCTAACAAGAATTGATAAATGATAAACCTTTGATGAGTGTTCCTTAGAAACCACATATATCACATATGATCTATTTTAGTTGATGGTTACACATAATAAAAAAAATCTCCACTGGAAATTTAAAAATCTCTGTGTAGCCTTGACACTTCAGAACAGGGAGATAACTCAATACACTAATACACAAAAGATTACACATTTTCATCATCTCGCAATCTACAGAACATTACATTTCAACATCAAAAAGATATTTCAGATTTCTTTTGTTTCTTCTTTCATTCAAGCATTGCTATATTTGACAAGAATAAATAAAGGATAAGCTTTTGTTGAGTGTTCTTAGAAACCATATATATGGCATTACACCTATTTTACTTCATGTTTTCACATAATAACACAAAATTCCATTATTGAAAATTTAGAGACCTCTATGTAGCCTTCACACCTTGAACAAGGAGATAACTTAATATACTAGTTGAATTTTCCATCAAAGCATCAATTTCAACTAGTTCCCTCCAAAAACACTGCAATTCCATGCAATCTACTCTTTTTAGTAAATAACCCTCCCTAATTTATATATGGCCTACATATAAAAATTGATGATAGAAAAGTAGAAGTAATCTGAAAATATCTTTAGCTTTATGCAATTTTGGAACAAATCTTTGAATGGGAAGAAAGGAAAACTAAACATCAAATCCCTACAAGCAGAATTATAGAGAGAGGGGAGGCAAAGGGGGAAATGAATACTAACTAGTGAGAAGTGTGCTACTGAGGACTGTTAGTTCTACTATATCCTTCTTTGTCTTTTTAATTTTGTAGTTCGTTTTCTTAAGTTTCAACTCCATCATATTTTTGACAATAGACTCTGTTGATTAGCCTTCACATTCTTGCTCAAGGAAAATGGGAAGCACTGCGCTTGGAGGCCTAAGGACTTCAAAATTCCTTCCTTTTCTCCTCCTAAGGAGAATGAGAACTGTTATGGCCATCAAGATTGTGAAATCTAACCGATTTGAAGGATGGCATGCTTAGAGAACTCAGTCCTTGCACCTTCTAGTGATCCACATAATTAAAATAATTGGTAATAGGGCCATTGTATTCCTGATAAGTATCCAAAGAGATTGGATATTTCTTTTTTTCCACCTGAGAACCTTAGAACCTTGCTTGGCTTCACAAGAGCACACCATCAATGGAAACTTCTCTAGATTCAAAGAACTTATAATAGGAGAGGAAGGCTACTTATTAGCCCTCATCAATGAATATTCAGGCTTATCTAAATCTTACAATGATAAATCTACTAAACAATGTTTATTAGAAAAAGTAGAAGATCAAAAGAGATAAATCTAAGAACTTGGAAGATTATATGGAAAGGAAATATGTAGGTTATGAGCCGAACATATAGTCTTTTTTTATGGTTGTAATGATAAATTCAACACCCTAATTAACAGGTCAAATTCTCTAGAATTTAGCAATGCTTTACAAAAAATATCAGAAGAGATGGCTCTATGAACTCGAAAATCCTATAGAAGGGAAATTAGTTGATAATGAGGAACATCTAGATCATCTTGAGAATTGTAAAGATGAAGTCAAAACCTATTTCATATATTACATGCTTGAAAATGTTGAAAGTGATTTCTCAATGCTTCTTCAGAATTTGTTAATGATGCAGATGTAGAAGAAGATTATTTTATTACATACTAGAAATGATGATGTTAAGCTAAATCTGGCAATCACTGATAGGAACTCAATACTCTATGACTGTAATTTTGGCTTGACTGGAGCTAAAACTAAACCAATCCATAGTGAAAAGATAATAATTCATACAAATAATGTGAAGAAGTTGAATAAGGGATCTACAAGTCATGACCAGAAATTTGGTGTTAGTAGAGCCATTTGTTTATGCCTTGTTGAAATTATTTGTAGTACGTCAGTGAAATCCAAGGACCTATTCATTTAGTAGTATTTTGCAGCATTTCTAAACATGAACATAAGACTTCATGCACAAGTCCTCTTAATACTAATCCACAGTGTACATCAACCTGTACCATGCAGTCAACATTGCTAGAGTTGAATGCAATGGTAGCACTAGCATCGATGTTTGTATAAAATCCCTTAATCTATTCACTGCAAGTACAATTTTTTGTAGAGATTATTGTGTACAGATCTCCTAATCAAGGCTTGCTACCATAATAGGTGATCATATTAATATCTTTCGTTGATATATAAGCATCTCAAAATGGTACATTTTTTATCAACTAGAATTATTTTTGCTTCTTGTACAAAAATTTGAAAAGAAGCTGTAAAAGTGAATGGAAATTATAATACTAGGTTTACTGATTGTGTGAGTAATTTTGCAAATAGGGTTGACTGAAAGAGTTTATTGCATTATGCATGTGATGGATGGAACTGTAAATTATTATGCAAATTTTTTTATGTTGCAGAAGTGTTTTAAGAGGTGAGCTTTGATAGGAAGGAAAATTAGTCCACACCAACATCCCTAAAATAGGATTTATGTTCACATCCCTAAATGGGACTTATGCCCAACACATTCTCACACAATCCAATGTCAACATGTATGCCTAGTGTGGGAGTCTATTAGATACTTGTGGAGTATTTGATTTAAATCTTGGACAAGATGCGATTTCATGGAGTGTCATGATAAGTCATGGCAATAAAATGCCTGTATTGACATTGTTTCATCATATGTAGCAAGAAGGAATACCACCCAATCGATTCAACGTTTCTTGTTCTCTATCTCCATGTGCCAAATTTAAATCATTGGAAGGCGGTGTGAAGATAATTATAAGTAGATTTTAGTTGTATGCCTTTGTGGAATATGTCCTCATAGACATGCATGTGAAATGTGGAACCATAGAGAAGGCATGGTACTTGTTTTACAAGACATGGTCTAATGAAGCAACATCATTTCTTGATATGCACATAAATGAAATTCTCTTGAGGCCTTGAAGCTCTAAAAAGATACATAAAGGTATTGGGCTAGAATCTAAAAGATTTTATAAGGTTCTTCATGTGTGTCACTTTGGAAACTCTAGAATAGAGCATGGAGATTCATGAACAAATCAAGGGAATGGTCTTGAGATGAATATGTTTGTATGGAATGCCTCTGTAAGCATGTATGTGAAATGGGGAAGCATATAGACTACAAGTGATATGTTTTACAAAATCCCTTAGCAAAGCATTGTCTCATTGGTTGTGATTATTGCTAGATATGTAAGGAATTGGTAGGGAATATATGCACTAAAGCCTCTCAAAGAAATACTAGTCGTAGGAGTAAACCCACATAAAAAGAAATTTTCCAATATATTTATTGTATGTTCTTACTAGGGAACTGGAGAACATGGTATGGAGATTCATAATTAAATAATCAAGTGGATTTTAGTTAAATTTTTTTGTAATGGGAACCCTTATAAACATGCATGAATAATGTGAAATCATAGATAGGAAACAACATTTATTTAATTAAAAGTAGCCACCACATGTCACTTCTTGGAAAACCATGATTGCAACATATACCATGTATGGACAAGGTAATGATCCTTTCAAACATTTTGAACAAATGTGGCTATTAGATATGAACTCAAAACATGTTCAACTTATGATTTTTCTACCTATGGCTATGTAGGCCTAGGGCATGAAGAAGGCAGTACCCAAATTGCATGAGCTAGTATTGGAGAAGCATGCCAAAATGCCTTGAAGGGATTTGGTTTAGATTGGTATGAGTCATAACCAATGTTATAACTCAAATATAATGATAGGAGAGTTGTGGTTAAGTGGTTAAAAATTAATTCAAATAAATTTCAATACTTAAACCAAAGTTCAAAACCCCCCTGAAAGAATTTTGTCACGTGAATGCAACCAATGGAATCAATTGATGCATCCACACTGACGGATAACTATTGCATCCTAGACCAGGCTGAAAGACCTACCAATACTGAGTGAATTTGGTGTAATGCTATTAGATCCAATCATTTTTTTCCCAAAACTAGTCTGAAATAGGCCTCCAAACTGGCATATTTCACCGAACTGACCGATTCAGAACTAGTTCTGTGCAGTTTGTACCTATGCAAGGCAACATAAAGAAAAAAAAAATTTCCAATATCTTTATTGTATGTTCTTACTAGGGAACTGGAGAACATGGTATGGAGATTCATAATTAAATAATCAAGTGGATTTTAGTTAATTTTTTTTTGTAATGGGAACCCTTATAAGCATGCATGAATAATTTGAAATCATAGATAGGAAACAACATTTATTTGATTAAAAGTAGCCACCACATGTCACTTTTTGGAAAACCATGATTGCAACATATACCATGTATGGGCAAGGTAATAATCCTTTCAAAATTTTTGAACAAATGTGGCAATTAGATATGAACTCAAAACATGTTCAACTTATGATTTTTCTACCTATGGCTATGTAGGCCTAGGGCATGAAGAAGGCAGTACCCAAATTGCATGAGCTAGTATTGGAGAAGCATGCCAAAATGCCTTGAAGGGATTTGGTTTAGATTGGTATGAGTGATAACCAATGTTATGACTCAAAGATAACGTGAGTTGTGGTTAAGTGGTTAAAACTTAATTCAAATAAATTTCAATACTTAAACCATAGTTCAAAACCCCCTTGAAAGCATTTTGTCATGTGAATGCAACCAATGGAATCAATTGGTGCATCCACACTGACAGATAACTATTGCATCCTAGACCAGGCTGAAAGACTTACTAATACTGAGTGAATTTGGTGTAATGCTATCAGATCTAGTCATTTTTTCTCAAAACTAGTCTGAAATAGGCCTCCAAACTGGCATATTTCAACGAACTGACCGATTCAGAACTGGTTCTGTGTAGTTTGTACCTATGCAGGGAAATATATATATATGTATATGTAGTTGGTTGGCCCACTTCTAATTCTCCCCTAGGCTAGCCTAATATTCAAGCTTATGGACCTCAGCCTAATAATCAAGCACATGGCCCTAGTATTGCTATGCAATTCATGGTAAAGTTAAATTCTTAAAGTAAAAGGATGAGATGAAAGATAAAAGGAGAATGTCACTTTTATAAATTTCTAACATTACCATGAAATCACTCAGTATGTTTGAGAGTGGTTCCAACCTCGTTGGATTTCATATGGAGAAAGTAGAATTTTAGATTTCACTCAAAATCCGGCAAACTTAACAGTTTTTTAGGATTTTAGGATTGGGGGGATTGCAACGTTTCCATTGGATTTTTTCATGTACGAGGGTATGGAACTAGTATTTAATAAAGAAAACCAATCCCTCTATTTACTTTTATGTTAGTGGCATTGATTGTTGAACTCCTACTTGACATGACATGCTACATTTTTTCTATCTTATTTTAATACCTAAATGGTTATATTGATGACAAAGACCCTAATATAGGCTATGATTTTGATGATATATAGGAATTTTTTGTAGCATGATTTTTTTTGGATGTTAGAGGCCATCTAGAGCCTATTTGTTGATCTATTGTCGGTTCAAAGATGGATTGCACTTGATGCTATTTTGGTTATGTGCACCCTTACATGCAATGTAAATGAGAACTTTTTCATATTTGTGTATAAAAGGTTTGGATTCATATGGATTCACATGAATATATGTGTTTTTCCTTAAAACATGAATATCTTATGTGTTTTTGGTAAACCAATTTTATTCTATTTATTTATTTTATTTTTTTGGTTTTTTACAGTTTCCAATCCAATTATGATCAGTTCTCAGTTCACAAGGTTTTTTGGTTTGATCACTAGTTCGGTTCTAATAACATTGATTTGGTGCAATAAATGACCTCTACCAAATCATTATTTCAACTACTATAATTCTATCTTTTACTTCTATTAATTAATATTAGTTTTATCACTTCTAAATGTTGTCTGACTCTGATAAAACATGGATCTTAGTTTTCTGATACTAAAGTCTCTAACAAACACTAGAAATATAGTAGGAAGAGTTCTGTGTTTCAGAATTCATTGCAGAATTTCCTTAAAGTGAACATTGATGCCATGAATATTGAAAATGCAAATTTATACGTTCATAAAATCATTAAACAACATTTTGACATAAAACATTCATTTAAAATGTAGATAGCCATAAGCATCCTCAAATACATAAATTTGTGTATTTATTCTAAACAAAACTCGCCCAAAAGGGAAAAAATAAACTCAATTTTTAGTTTATTTAGTTGAACTTATCTTCACGCCCCCAACCTTTGCAACATGTCAAGGACCATAGTGATCACAGAGATAAATACAAGGCATGCACTTGTTAGAAATTAAGTTTTCACTTCTTCACTCAGAAAGGAGTCACTAGGTAAAACAATACAAGCTTAAGATTAGTCATGGTATAATTTGTATGTTACTTACAAAACACTGCCAAGCTCATAAAATCCTAAGTGGACAAACCCTTGCCTCTTACGGCGTGTTGCCATATTTCCTAATTACTTGCTAACAATCTCTCTTAGTAATGAATAGGGATTCATGGATTATTAAGTTGGTTTTAGCAAAAATGGCAGGTTTTAAAGCAGTAACTAATAATGTTATGCATAAAAGAAATCCAAAGGTAAAAGTTTAGTTCTCGAGTTTATCCCAAAAACAAAAATAGCACCTTTTGAAGCAAACAAGTCTTCAAATATTTGCATTATTTGTATCCAAAGAAAAAAAATATTGCAGAACTCGTTGTTGAACACCGAGAAAAAAACAAAACACTATCATGGAATGCAAAACAAAAATATAGACAACAAGCATGTTCAACCCAAGAATTTCTCAATGTAGATGCATAAATAATTCAAGAGGTCATGATTTACATACTTGTTGATGTATTCCCTTACTTTTTCAACAGATATTTGATGGGGCTCTGAATATGCTCTCTATTTCTGTCACTCAGCTATGAATTCGCCCACCTCTTCAATAGCATCAAAGTTTTTTCTACTTCTATTATATCCATGGCAAAGATCTTCAAATAGCCCTTTAAAAACCAAAATGGCCCACCCCCTTCCCACTAAATGTAGAAATTAATCGACCACTTGAGGCATGGGTGGCAAAGGCACAAAAGTTGAAAAGGCTAAAAACTTAGATTTTGCTTTTAAGTTGGTTTTTTGTGTGCAAGGACAGTTATAAACCTATCTAAATTTGTAAAGCTAAAAGTTGTAAGAATGAATAATTGCATCGAATCCCTTAGTGGAATCCTTTGTTAACTTTGAAAATAGTTGGAAATAGAAATAGTAGGAGGATAAAATAAACAACAATGGTCCTAAATCATCCTTCAGACATTGAAAAGAGACTGCATGCCATGTTTAAGAAATTACACTTTAATCCCTTTATCATATGCCACTTTGTTGGTACTTATAGCTCTTACTACTCTCCTAGTGTCCCTTTGAGTGAAAAGGCAACATGAGGAAGGGGGGAGGGGATGCTGAATAATAGGTTTTCAAGGGATGTCGGAAAGTGAGGTCGTGTTAGAGAATAGGGACTAGGGGTCAAGATTGGGAGGGATGGCATAGTTCCTAGGAAAATGAGTATGCCAGAATTCTTTCGATGAGTGGCAGAGGACCTCACAAAATTCTCACCTCCTCTAGGAGAGAAACGTTCCTTTGTAGAGGGCTACATTCCTTAACTAATAGCTTCCTTACTTTGGGGTTTGTTCATTCCTTGATAGAAGGATTTTTTGTCTCTGTTCCTTTGCAACTTCCAGAGGGTAAACCCTTCAAGAAGAAGCTTGTAAATGAGATGGAAAGAACCAACGTTGCAAGTATTTAGTCCATATTCTAGGCATACTCACCCAACAAGCAAAAGGTGTCATTTCCGACTTAAACACAGGGATAAAGACCACACACTGAAAGGGATTATTTACAGGTAAACTTATGGTATTCCTATGACCTTGCTAGAGTATAATTCCTTCTCTAAGAAGATCTATCACTTCTAAAAGACTCAAGAAGTTTTAAGACACAATATGTGTGTAAAAAAATCACAGATAATTCCAGCCAATAGAGTTCAAAGAAAAATTAGGTTTCAAGAGAGGAACCTTTCCAACAATATATTTTGAGACTCAGATTCCCACTCTTAGTTGGCACCCACAGAGTCATAAATTGGTAGCCCAATATAAAAAAATCAAGAAAAAGAAGTATGGTACAACAAGAAAAAAATTCATAGGTAGATAATTTATATTAATCAGTGACAATGGTCAATTAGCTTTAGCACAACACTGTTATTCATCCACCATTCAAATTTTAGAGTAATCTCTAAATAGTAAAATTAAACTGCAAAAAAACATTCTATGGGATGTAACATAAAAAACGTGTGGCATCTACTACTTGTTATACCCTAGATAAAGTCCTCCTGGGCTTTAGCCCACAGGTAGAAATGGGGAATATAAACCCATTCAACCCAATTTGAGAAAACTAACCAGTTCGACATTTAACAGAGAAGTGGGTAGAGAATGTGTAGTACCTACTTTGGAAGTTCCCTCAAGATGCATTTACGAGCATTCTGCATTTGCGTCCGAGGCACAAATGATGAATATCATACTAGGTCTTTAATTAATGTGATTGTGATTGTGGATCTGCTCTGCGACATTTGGGAAACTGGTTCCTACTCTATGATTTCTTGTGTGTATTTGACTGTTGATTTAGTAGATATAATTTGTGTAGCACGCGATGCTGCCTAAGATATTGTTCATCATTGGTAGTTGTGTGGTATCGGTAGAAATGGGAGAAGGAGGGGGAGGAACATTGTGATTCCACTTTCGTCTCTTATATACAAATCCATAATCATTCAAAACCTTCCATTCATCTTTTGCTACCAAATCAAGGCCCACATCTAGGACCAGTTGTCTCTATTGTGATTCATTTAGGACTCTGAAGGATTGAGCCTTCAAAAAAAACCAATAGATAAGGGAATGCAATTGAAAAATGGGTATGGGAAAAAAGGGAAATGAAAAATGGTGTGGTTGTGAACAACTTGGTGTGGTTGTGAACAACTTGGTGTGGTTGTGAATGACTTGGCTCGACGAGGGGAGGGAAAATCAAATTTTCATCTCTCCTTATAAAAATGTATGGTTGCTTTTAACCGCAATGGTTAATTAGAGTATGGAATATTGTGTATATTTTCTATTTTATAGTGCATCTAATCTTTTGCGATAGATTTAGATATAGATCTAATATTCTTTTTGGCTAGGTTCTAGATCTAATATTCTACGGCTAGATCTAGATCTAATCTTCTGCCTTATTTCTCTGTGGTTGGGTCTCGACTTTCTACGGGAAAATATGGCTCCCAGCTTCACAAAAATAGTTACTGGCTCAGTTCTGTCCACTTCTAGAGGGCAAGCTCTTGCCCATATCGTCAATGAAGCCCCAACTCCCACGATCCAGGTGGTCTGGGCCTCAGTCGATGAGGCTTTGAAGTTTTCTGAAAGTGCCCTAATCTAACAGTTCAATGGCTTTTGGCCACGGTTGATAGCTCTCCACAATTGGATCTTGGAGGTATGGAAGCCTGTTATTTCTGATGAAATTTTTGCTAGGGGTTTCTTTATAGTAGATTTTGAAAATCCTGAAAGAAGACAATGTATTCTAGATTCTAGCCCTTGGTTTTGGGAAAAGTCAGGCCTATTAATGAAGCCATGGAACCCATCATTCGATCCCTCAACAACAGTCATAACCTCAACACCAGTTTGGGTGAGATTTCCAATCCTACCCTTGCATCTCTGGAATCTCTCCTCGCTAAAAGCCATTGGAAATGCAATTGGGAAATTTTACTGCAGGTGCCCAAAAATATAGGAATATGCTAGAACCACATATGCACGCATCTATGTGGAAATGGACTTCAGCGCTGGATTCCCAGCTGAAATAAACCTAACAAGTAAATACTATGTGTGGAACCATAAACTTGATTATGAAAGTGTCCTCTTCAGATGTTGATCCTGATTTGAGATGGGCCATCTAGCCAAAAATTGTCCAAAAGCCTCCCAGAAAAATTCTGCTAGAAAAAACCACCACAGATCTACATGGTGGGAAGGAGCACAAAAAGAACACTACACTGTCATCAAAGAAGAATACTCTAGAGAAAACTCTGAATCACAAGAACAACCCCTCAAGCATCAACAGTTATGAGGATTCAGATACTGCACAAAATAAATCTTCATTTAACAACAAAGCAGATCTCCTAGACCAAACTTCTTCTCCATCTATCTTCAAGAGGAAGAACACAATAGATCACGAAGCTAAGACACCAATGTCCCAAGAACCATAAGAGATGAAGGAGATGCAAGATATAGGAAGTTGGAAGACAGTAGAGAAAAAAAAGAAAGCTACAACATCAATCTCGCCAAGAAATACGAGGAGCCAGACAATTAAAAACTAAGAAAATTATATGTCCAATAGACCAATTTGATCTCAGTGGACGTTAACCACTATCATCGTCATCAAAAAAATTCAATTCAAAAAGAATATTTACTTCTATTATTATTATGTTTTTATGAATTTAAGTATTTGGTACAATATTATAGAACAAACCTTTAAATATTTTTCTTAGAAAAGATTAGTATATTAATTTAAATTTGTTTAAAAAAATAAATTGAATGAATTTTAAAAGCATTAATATAGTTGACATTTTTTCCTAAAATAGAAGTAATATTTGAATTTTTTATTTATATTTAAAAGATAGAGTAAATTTTAAAAGCACATAAAATAACACAAGTATATTTTCCTTCTAAGAAATCACAGTTTCAAAACCTGAGGGGAAGAGTATATATGCTTTCATAAACTTAGCAGTCAATGATTATTATCCAATTTAAGGTCACAACCAAGCCAGACACCAAATTGGTGTATGAGGCCCCCTTGCTTGTGGGACAAGGGACCAACCTCCGCACAACAATTTGATTGCTAAGTCTACGAAGGCATACATACTCTACCCCTCTCAGGTTTTGAACCTGAAACCTCTTAGGAGGAAACGCATGCTCTTAACCATTAGGCCCACTCAAGTTGTGTATAAAGAAGACAAATTTAAATTTACACACTTTACATTTTCATTACATTGTAAATTTATGAAATTGTTAGTTTATGTTTTGGTTGACTTTTCTAATTGTGCCAAGAGGCGCTTGCAAGTAATGTAATGTAGTGTCCTATAAACATTTTGGCTCAAAGTAAAGAAAAATAAGAATAATAAAATAGAAGAAGTGTTTAAAGAAGCATAATCTTTTAGCTAATCTATTACAACTTTGAATCTCTTATATCACTTCTAAGTTTAGATTGTTGAAGTGACACATTTAAATGACGAACATAAACAACTAATTTTTATTATTATAATACTTTTTAGGTAGTCGTATTTTTGTTCCTGGACTAAATTAGTCATTCACGTTAGTCATTCAAACTTGGCATCCATTATATGAGAGCAAGTTTTAACAACCACCACCATTAGGAGAATTTTTAGGTCTAAAATGGGCCTCCTAAGAAAAATGTACAACCAAAATAAACTTTATAAGAACCAGTAGGATTTAAGATAATGATGTCAAACATGGGGATGATTCACCATTTTTGAAGTAAAGAATTAAAAAGATTAAAAAATAATAAAATAATAAAACTACTTTTCAACTCATATTTTCAACTTATTTCCCTAACGATTTACTCAAATTTCAAGTGGGAGTACTCATTGGATGAAAAATATAATTCCTCATCCAAGGAGTACCCATGTTGCATACTTTCGATGGACCCTACTACATGAAAAATGAGAAATACACGAAAAATGTGATTGAAATCATGCTTTTTCATGTATATAAACTTTATAAGAACCAATAGGATTTAAGATAATGATGTCAAACATGGGGATGATTCACCATTTTTGAAGTAAAAAATTAAAAAGATTAAAAAATAATAAAATAAAAAAAACTACTTTTTCAACTCATATTTTCAACTTATCTCCCTAAAGATTTACTCAAATTTCAAGTGGGAGTACTCATTGGATGAAAAATATAATTCCTCATCCAAGGAGTACCCATGTTGCATACTTTTGATGGACCCTGCTACATGAAAAATAAGAAATACATGAAAAAGTGTTATTTCAATCACATTTTTCGTGTATTTCTCATTTTTCATGTAGTAGGGTCCATCGAAAGTATGCAACATGGGCACTCCTTGGATGAGGAATCAATTTTTTCATCCATCGAGTGTTTCCTCTCTAAATTTGAGTAAACACACCAGGAGATAAGTTGAAAATACGAGATGAAAAAATAGTTTTTTCCTTTTTCCCTCTAAAATTTGATGATGTAATGTAATCTTATTTTATTATTTCCACTATTATTTTATAATTTCCTTAGGAGGTCCATTTTAGGCCTCAAAATTCCCCTGATGATCAGCCATATAAACCAACACAAGCATACACATCATGAGCAACAAAGACATGAGACAAGGAGGTTTTACATGGAAACCCTTTCGAGAAAAAAACCACCAAAGCTTGTTGTTGTTATTGATGTAAAATAAGAGCACCTACTCTATTACATCAATATATTTGTGAGCCACCTCTCATAAGAAGAATCAAATCACTTTGATTGTTTGCTAGCACCCACTAGGAGGAAGAACCAACTTCCTCCTTTTGTAGACACATGTCCAGCTTACCAGAAGCACCAACTTGCAGCTCCTTGGATTTATGCAAGCGCCAACTTGCAGTAGGCATCAACCCCCAAGCCTTCTCAAGCACCCATGAGAGATGGAAGCACCAAATTCCCATCTGAAGGCTCCAACCCACACTCAAATAAGAACTAATGTTCATTGTAATTGGCAACAACACTGCTTGATATCAACTTTGTTCTCTTTCCTCTGCTCACTCTGCTGCAACCTACTGTTCTGCTCAATGGTAGTCAATCTTCATAGCCCACTGTCAATGCTACATCATCATCTATTCTCATCCCTCTGCTTTCACAACATACATTCATCTCTCGACATTCTTCTCTAAACAACATTCCTTCAACACTTGATACCTTCTATTCATAGGCTCTTTTGGCCTCTCACACAACACAGACTCACTCAACCTTCTTCCTCTGCATAGTCACCTTCGACATATTTTCATACAACAACACAACCTCTCATAGGTTCTCTTTCTTCTACTAAGGAAATTTTAGCCTTTCCCTGCAGAAATTGCTCACTTGGCCTCACAAAGAACACTTACACCCACTGAGCTCTCTACACAACTCTCTCATGATAATGTTTCTTTTCCCCCATATTGCTCAACTATGCTCTATTTTTTTCCTTTATTGCACATTAGTCGATGCTACCTCTGCTAACCATCACTTTACCATTCAAGCTACCAGAGTGTCTACTCGTGCATGGCTCTCCATCTTGTTGTTGTGTCTAAGTTGGCCACTGCTACTTCATTAACCACTGAGAATGGGAATCTGAGTGATCTCCACACTGTGAATTAATTCTTGGTCCACCTACACACTCCAACTAGGCTTTCCATGCTTATTCATGGCTCACAGAGCTAGACTACACTTCAGGATGGCTTCTCTACACATTGTGGTCCTTGTTTCCTTGACCCATTGATCTTTGTAGTTTCCATTACTCCTGCGACACCAACCTTCTACACACATTTACTCAAATTTCGAATGATTCATCCTACAATACTTCTCTATACTACAATATCAGATCCCTTTCATTTCGTAACTTTTATTAGAGGAAATGTTACGAAAACACGAGATCATGAGGTTCATAGCCCTTATTTCTTTGCCCCCTTCTTGTTTTCCTCCATGGGACTGTTGTCTATGACCAATGGTATAGTACTTAAGTGTTGCAATATCAGAGACTTCATCTATCGTAATTTTCATTAAAACAAATGTTACGAAACTACGAGATCGCGATCGAGCCCCTTCATGCTTAGCCCCTTCTTGCTTTTCCCATATGACCATGTGTTATGACCAGGGGCATAATACTTAGGTGCTAAGGAATTCAAGCTCCTGTTGTGGGCCTATCTCCCTGTGTATTTTCTCTACACCCTTGGTTCTTTGGGCTTTCACATCCAAACACCAACACATCAGAGTCCCTTTCATTGTAACTTTTTATAATAACAATTGCACAAGACTTATAATATCTATGACTTCCAATATACCAACCTTCGATATAATGTCATGTTGATGTCATCATCTCCCTATGGCGCCTCCTTAGTGGTAACACTTGTCACACGGATTTTCCCCATTAGGCCACCCAAAATGCTAAATCTAACTACCACATGTCCTTCGTATTTCCACGTCATGTAGACGTCATCTACCTCGTCAGATTCTCATGGCCAATTACCTGTTGTCATGTATCCTATTGGAGGAGAGAGAAAGGGTTCCTGGTTCTTTGGTTTTGAAACAAATTTCCTTTGTAATTTCCTTCTCCTCATGACTTCAACGCTTTTAAAAGAACTTAATAATTAAGAACTTACGAGGTTTCAAAATCTCTAGGCTCTGAGGTCTCGATATGCTGTCATGTGTCTTGTCTTAATGAGAGAGAAAGGGTCCCTCAGTCCTTGGTTTGACAAGAAAATTCCCTTTTAAACTCTATTTTCCGCAACCCTTAGCACTTTCAAAGAATTCAAAATTTCCTTTGAAATATCTGCTCCTCACAACCTAGACACTTTTAAAAAATTTCATTCATAACAAGTTACAAGGTTTTGGAAACCCAAATTTGCAATGGCCTTGACCTTCCAAGGTTTCAATCCGGTATTATATTTTGATATTCTTCCTGCTAGTCCTTCCGATAGTGGGTCTCGATGTTTTGATCCATCTCTGATATCCAACCTTCTAAGAATCGGCTCCCGATAGTCAGCCTACTCCTTTCAACTCTCTTTTAAATAAGTTGTCAAGGAAATAAACCATCGAGGTCCACAGTTGTTCCTTCCTTGTTCTCGAATTAAAACTTTTATCAAAAGTAATTTCATAAAGGTTATGAGATCGCGACCTCTGATATTCAAAGGTCCTGAGGTCTTGCCTTCTCCTAGGTTCTGATATGCCATCTCAGGTCCCTTGTAGCTCTACTATCATGGCTCAAGTCACTAATATTTGACTAGGAATAACTTTTGATCTAGAATTCCATTTGCAGACTTCCACATACCATTGGAAAAATATTTCAAATAATGTTTCTATGGAGAAGGTCCGATGTAGGCTTTGAGCCCATTTTCTACCTAAAAAATGGTTGTAAAATATCTTTCATTCTTTCCACCTTGGCTCTTCTTTTAAGTATATAATTTGTTGATAGGATACTTGTGATGACTATACAATGCATTTGGAATTTCTCCCTAGCTGAGAGGGAGTGTTAAATTGGCTTCTTAGTGACAAATTTCAACCATGAGTTGAGATTCCTCTTTGTGAGAGGACTAATTTTGACTATTGAAGTGCTCAATTCGGATAAGGGAAAGTGTAATTTTGAAATAAGCCCCACATGTACATATTTGATTAGGTTGGCCCTAAATATAAATTGGACACCCATGGATGGATATAAATACAAGTCAAGTGACCCTCATTTGGACATCATCATGAAGAATTCTTCTATTCTTATTTCTCTGGTTTTGGCTCACATAGGTCTGAGATGGTTCGTGGAAGTTCATTCGCACAGGTCTGAGATTGTAGGGTACAAAGCTTGCATGTGTGCTAGCGTTTTGGGTCACAACCATAGACTTTTAAAAAGAAATTTCCGGTTGCAACTACAAGCAGGTTGTATCATCCATGTGGCTAAAGAATTTTAGCTGCAAGCACATTATATCATCCCTATGGTTGGGACCTAGGGTTTGGTTTTATCAGTTGAGCACAAATTTCTCTAATTGATTGAAGAGTTCAACAATTGACCATAGATAGTGATAGTTGATTGCAAGCTTCTGAAGCACAGGTTTTATTATTAGAATTGTTGGGTTCATCTCATGAATTCTATATAACTGATATTATTAGATAGGATTATGGTTGTTAGATAGGATTATGGTTAATGATATGGATCATTGTAAACTGTTTTGTTGAATCTGTTAACACCCAGGTTGTTCCCTATGACTCCTTAGGGAATACGGGCGGGGTAACCACTAACCAATCTTTGGACTACAGCTTCTAGCCCAGCTGTAGTCAGAGAGGGCTCTCTCTGTAAGGTTTGATACTGTTTAAATGAGGTTTTAGGCTAGTTATGAAGTGAATGCTTGCTTGTTTTTAGTTGTTTGGTTGGGAGGATGCTTCTGATAGTTTTTAGAGTTTGTCTGCAGGTGAAACTAATCCATTGGGCAATGGGGTCTTTGGCTGTCGTTTCCTTGAGATCTTGACTTAAGTGCAGCTGTAACTACAGGGCCTATATGTATTTCATGAAACAAATCGTAGATTTTGAGAGTGAAGATGGAAAACAACCAGTAAAGAGCAATCAAGGGTTCCTTACTAAGCTGAGTAACGTGAAGGAGGCCTATTATTTAGGAGCAATCACTTGAATTCCTGAAATAACAGAACACTATGAAGATACAGTATCAAAGGTAACATTGAAGAATTACTCTTTAGGTACTTTAACTGAGGAAAACATATAAAATGACTAGGATTGAGTTCAGGGTAATCAAAGATTAAATCCTGGGACTATTCTTTTTCCTGGCCATTTAGATTTGAATACATGGAGAACATGAAAGACACATGAAAATATAACGAACTTATATATAACAAAGAGTACCGAGAAAACTTATTGAGCCATGGAATACTCAGGAATCCTGCACCTTCAAGCCATACACCATTAAGATATCAAGAGAGACAATGCTTGGAGAAATCCCATCAGTCTTTGTATTAGCTTGTTCTGAAGATTTTACAGTACAAGAGTAACAGAAGAGATAATCGAGAGATTTCTTACATCCGGAGTCCAACCCCTGCTAACAAATGCCAGGGGGAATATATAGAAGTTTCATACAAAAATATCTCAGGCATTGAGTCATCTGAGAGGAAAATATCTTCTTACATTCGTACATGGTGTGTAGATGAGAAGTAATTACAAATATAAATGAGTCTTAAAAGCCTTTAACTCCCGTCAGGATAATTTTTGACCTTTGGGCATTGCGGAGTCGGTTGTGCGGCTTTGTCATAACTGCAGAATGATGTGCTGTGCAGCTGTTACTTTTTGTGTCTTCTTGGCCCTGCCACCTGTGCTTGCTGATGCTGTTGCTGCGGTTGAGTCCCTGTGCTGAGTTGGCTCAGCGTCTTCATACCTGCTGATGTGGCTTTTGCCCACCTGTATATGTAATATAAACCTTTTGCCGAAGAAAAAGATTTGACTTCTCAGCTTTGATTCAAAAGTAACCCCATTAAATCTTTCCATGTGTCTGGAGGAGGCAGCTGATGTTTCAAAATTGACCCTAAGGTCTCATCAGCCTCTGTATATTTATAGAAATGGGGGGGCTCATCAAATAGATGTGACATTTCATTTCTAATAAAAAAAAAAATTATCTAATTTTTCAAAAATAATTTGCCCTGTTACTCGGCCTGCTGAAGATGTTCCTGGTGTCTCAGCCATCTGAACTGCTACAAAAGTGCTTACCCTCTTCATATACTTTTCATGAGAGAGTAACTTCCCTGATTCTAGCAAGTTGGGGAGCCCTTTGTCCTGCAGAGCCAGGAACCTATTTTGAAATTTGTTTATATCAGCTTGCATATCCTGGATTCTTCTGTCCAGGGTCTGGATTAAATTCTTCATTGTTAGGACTCTTTTGATTAGAGAAATAGTTTCAGTCCTATTTCCAATTCCCATTTTCACCAGCTGGGAACTTGTCCTATAATTAAGTACTTCAATCATCCTGGGGGCAAACTCAGGCATGTTACCCAGAGAAGTCCTTGCTCTGTGTAGTTCTTTTCTTGCCCTGCCAATGAGTCCCACTTGCTCATATATGGCTTCAATGTACTCCCATTGGTTAGTTATTGATTCTCCAATGGTGGTCCAAATTACTTGTTTGAGCTCTGCTGTAACTTTCTCAAAATTGAGCTCCTTTTCTAGCTCTGCAATTCTTTTCTTCAGAGCTTTTACTTCTCTCTCCCTCTCAGCCACATTTTGCTTAGACTTATCATATTTTTC
>APFE030040137.1:10810-23461 GCA_000404065.3 Pinus taeda | reverse complement strand
GAACCTTTGTGGCAGCAAAAATGGAGCATATTTGGCACTTACATTTGCCAATCATGAATATGAAACCTATTGGTATAGGTATCCAACATAGTATATTTCCATGTGACAAAGGATGCACAGAAGAAGCTTGAGCTGACAGAAGAGTTGGGGATATTTCTGGGGTACACTAATACACCTCATAACTATCAGGTGTACTTGCCTACAAGTCGAAGGATAGTGGTTCACAGAGATCTCATGTTTAATGAGCAAAAGGCCATGTGAGTTTCCCTTGAGAGGGACCTCCAACTACAAGCTGTGGAGGAACTGTTGGTTCCTAAGGAGGAGGAGCCTTAGACTGATGCAAAGTAGTCGCATGCAGAGGTTTTAAGAGTGGAGACATCCACTCAAGAAAAGTCTTCCAGAGATGGATGGAAGCACACAAGAGAAGATGACAGATTGTTGGAGGATGCAAGAGAGAATGTGGGAGCACCATCTTCTCAGCATAGACAGAGGAGGTCACCTCAGAGGTACATTGGATACATGGCCCTTGCTAGGGAATGTGTTGAGACTGAGCCATATTCCTTTGAGGAAGCTGTGCAATAGCAGATTTGGGTTGATGCTATGGTGGAGGAGTATGACTCCATAGTTCGTAACAGTGTTTGGGACATGGTTCCGAGACCGAAGAACAAGTTAGTGTGATTTTCCATTGGCTTTACAATGTAAAGCAAGCTGTTGATGGTAGTGTGGGGAAGCCTAAGGCAAGATTTGTTTCCCATGTCTTTTCATAGATCATGTTGCTACATTATATTTTGACAGAGGAGCAGGATGCTAACATTTTGACAAAGGCATTGTCAAAGTGTAAATTCGAGTTCCATAGAGACATGATCGGGGTGGTAGATAATCCCTTTCTTGTTGAGAGGGAGTGTTGAAATATGGAAATAAGAATATTCCAATTTAATTTTTCCTTGAATTAAATTGTGAACTAAAATTGAATTTAGTCTTAACACCTACTTGGAAATAATTAATTAATTAATTTTAAATTAATTAGTTGGAGAAATTCAAGTTAGAAGTCTTTCTGAAGTCATGCGAGAGTTATCCCTTAAATTAAGAAGATAAGATTGAGTTATATTTGATTTGTAATTAGTTAACTCAGTTTATTGAGTTATGTCCAATTAAATTAGTTCCAAACTATTTGAGGAACTAATAGTGAGTTAACAGTCAGTTGATGCATTAATGTACTCAACTAGTGCTACTCCAGTTAACTGAAGATTCCCTCATTAGAAACTCATTCATGTCTATTCTGAGAAAGACCCAATTGAGATAAATGTTCAAGGACAGTGTACTATCAGTTTCATGTGTTTTCTCATGGAGAAAACTCATGCATGCATTCAAGGATTTATCCTTGAGGATTGCACAGTTTTGGAGGGAGGGTTTTCCACTTGGTAACAGGGAAATCATCCACAAGAAAAATCGCAAGGAAATAGGAGCTTGGAGGGCAGAGAGGAAGGCTAGAGAGAAGCCAAGATTGCTTATGAGCATCAGTGAGGATTGTACTAAGAGTTGGGTAGCTGTGAGAGCTAAGGCTTTGTATAATTCTTATGTATTTCCACCATGTATGATAATACAATAGTGTGGTGTTTTTTAGCTGAGGTTTTCCCCAAAGTATTTTCATGTGTATTGTGCCATTGATTCTTCTTCTTTTGGTTATGTTGTTCAGCTTGATCTTCAAGCTTCCACAAATTGATAGTAGAAGTAGGTTATAGTATTCTGCTTTGACTTATTTTTCATTATCGGGTTAACCTATCATAGATTTTCTACAATTAATACTGGTAGAAAATGTTTATCATAGTTGGGAAAACGATGTAAGAGATAAGTTATAAGTAGAGTTTCACCAAAAATTTAGGGGAAAACACATTTCTAAAATTCAAAAACTCATATATAATCTTAGATAGCTGGAAGCAAACAAGGCTTGTAACAGACAAGAGAATGGGTGGTAAAACGCTATAACCTTAGACAATTAGAAGCAAACAAGGCCTGCAACAGACAAGAGAATGGGTGGTAAAACACTATAATCTTAGACAACTGGAAACAAACAAGTTCTACAATAAACAAGAGAATGGGTGGTAAAATGCTATCTTCGAAATAAATAATCACTATTTACAACTTTCCTCATGACAACATAGTTAGATCTTCTGGGAGTTGTATGACAATCTAACAATTTTACATATCTAAGCTAGAATTGCCATACATTTAAACTATTAATTAGAAATAAATTTATTCTTTTGACCGGTGGATTATCAGAAGAGTATGCAAACTCAATTTTGTTTTGTCACCGCATCTAAGATTTTCTTCTTCCCCAAAACATGATTCTCAACATTAAATGCACAGATTTTTCAAGTTTCACTAAGTGCTAAATCTTCTTCATACACCATGTATCTTCACAATTATTGAAGTAAATTCTTGCCCATTGTTACATAAACTTCATGTCCAAGCCTCTTCCGTAGCTAAAGCTTCATTGCCAGCACATGGTCCAACAAATAGACATATTGCAAGCGCTACAAACAAAAGTTACTACAAGTCATATGGAAGCTTCAAAGGATCACCAGCCCATGATTTCCATGGGTAAGTGGCACTCCTCTATTAAGCCTTTGTGCAAATTTGATGACTACCATCAATAAGTAAAGTAGTGAATTTTAGCTTGGAAAAGAGTTGGAATGGTGATGATCAATACGTTGTGTCTTTGAGAAAGAATTTTTTGTTTGGTTGAGCTTAGGAATTGACCCATTTCAACGTATCCCCAATGATTGTGAAGCATATTAACACATAATTTGGATGGAATAGTGGCGATGCTTGTGTAGTCATTTTTTGTGGTTTTCCTACGTCATTAGTTCATAAGTATTCACATGAACAATGGTGATGCATTTGAGACTCAGAAGTAAGCCCACGGGATAATTCTTAAGTACCCTGCATATGAACATTTAGGCATCTATCCAGCTAGTTTTAGCTAAGCCCTTTGCCAAATTTTTATCACCATATCCTTGAAATATGTATGAAACAATCATGGGAAATTAGAGATAGGGACATTGACCTTAAAATAAATTCTTTTTTATCTCCCCTCCCTACGTCTACCATTAGTTCAAAACTAAAACCAATTCCAGCATAGAATCCCTCCAAAATCCTATTGAATTTGCTGAAATCTAATTCTAATGAAATGAAGAAATTTGTTTTTTGTTTGAAATGCAAGAAAGCAAGTAACCTATGGCTGCAAAATGCAGTAGATAGAGGAAATAGAAACAAGTTGTTGGGCAATCATCAGGGCCACAACAACAACCATGAGACACAACAACCAATTTGAGGATTAAAAAGCTTCCCTGGTTGGGGAGAAATATACAAACTATTCTATGTTAGTAGATCCGACAAGCGGAGGGCCAAGATCCACGGATCCATGGATCTGATCCAGATCCAGATGCAGATCTACTTGGAAAAGTGTGAAATATGACATGGTGGTGGTTCCTTACTTTTATGGAAATGAAACTATTCTCTTGAAACGGATCCCGAGAATATATGCTAGAACCACCAAAATGAAATAGAAAAAACACCTTAGGTTTAACTTGCGGTTTTTACTTTTAGGTTAAACAATTTAAAGTATGCCCCTCTTCATTTTCAGTAGCACCATTCTTTATAAGTCTCGAATAAAGTAGCAACAAAACCACACGGCAGACAACAAAAAGTTAAAACAGTCAAATGCTATTACATTGTTATTTGAAACTTTGACCATTCCAAACATCATGACCGTAGATAGCCACAGGGATTATATACTGTTCTTTGACCATTCAGTAGTGGGTAGACAGTGACAATAGACAACACAAATTGTTTCCTTGACCATTCCAAACACTGTAGACAACCAAAATGATTGTTGTTAGACCATTCGACACAGAAGACAACAACTATTCCATTTGGCTATGGGCATAAGCTTGTCGACAGAGAATTATTGTGGTGACTCACCAAGCAACTCAGATGGCTAGCCAAGTAAAAAAAAAAATCACGATATGCATATGGTTGAAAAAATCTCGATTTGCATTATTTAATATTTTATTATTTAGTTGGCTATTGGTGCAATGATAGTTATAAGGGTCATTTTATATGTTATAACTCTATATATTATATAATTGAAAATAATTATTTTATAAATATAGTTTTTATATAAATGATTATTATAATTTGTCATTTATGATTTGTTGGTAGTATTTAAATTTTTAATATTCAACCATTCAGATTTTAATATTTTATTATGATGTATTTTAATTGTGTATTTAGATTTATATTATTTTATTATGAAGTGTTAGAAAATTTCAAAAATATTTGTTAAATTTTAATGTATTGTATATTGATAATATATTATAATTTGAATTTTATATGCAGTTAGGTAACCTATAATCTATAGGCCATTATCATTATGGAACCATCACAACATGAGTAGAGTGAAGGGGAAATAATCAAAACAAACCCAAAATCTCCTCTATGGGAATATGTGGATACTATTGGAAAAAATCTCGGAGGTGGTTCATTTAAATGGAAATGAAATGAATGCAAAGATATCAAAATGTTTCATATACTAGAGTGAAGGCCCATCTCACTGGTCAAATTAATATCGGAGTGCAAGTATGCACTGGGCCAAAAGATGAAAATTACAAACCTGAAAAAGGTTCGAGTTCTGGAAAAATGAAATTATATACATCTTTGCAAGAAGTTGCTAATAGAAAGCTTGCTAAGGGAAAACACCTTGTGCAAAGCTCTACAACTAGGCCACCATTGCCATCTAAGCCTGCTACCACAACTAATAAAAGGCCCACTCTAGGCATTCTTGAAGAATCTTTCAATAATATTCAATGTAGAGACATAACCAATAAACATGTAGCTCATTGAATCTATGCAAATGGGCTAGCATTCAATTTGGTGTGTTCCCCTTTTTGGCAACAAATGATTAAGGTTGTTAATGAAGCACCAAAAGGGTACAAAAGCCCTCGATATAAAAATGTTCGTGCTACTTTGTTAGCATCAGAGAGACAATCCGTGGATAGACAACTATAGGCAATCCGGGATACATAGGCAAAAATAGGTGTGTCCATCATTTCTAATGGATGGAGAGACCAAAGGAACCATCCATTAATTAATGTTGTTGCAGTATGCCCCCAAGGGGAAATGCTTTTGAAAGTTGTTGATTGTAGTGGAATAGAGAAAGATGTATCTTTCAGATTCACAATTCTTATTGATGCAATAGAAAGTGTGGGGCCACATATTGTTTTCCAAGTAATTATGAACAACACGTAGGTTTGTAAAGTTGCAGGTTTGATTATGGAGGGTGAATATGATCACATATTTTGGACTACATGTGCAGTACACTCATTGAACCTTATGCTTTCCAAGATTGGTGAGATCTAATGGATTAATGAAATATATGTAGCATCAAAATAAATCCAAATGTTCATAAAAAATCATTCAATGTCCCAAGCCATTTATCGGGGTTTTGCAAAGTTGGAGCTACTGAAGGTACTTTTAAGTTTCTTTTAATCAATATTATTTGTATTGGAAATTCTTATTTTTAATGACAAATTTATATATGGTTTCTCATTTGAGATTTGATTTTTTGAAACTTTTAGGTTGTTGAAACTCGTTCAGCCTCCCACACTCTTATCATAGAGAGACTTGTGGAGGTGAGACAAGCATTAGAAGCAATGGTCATTGACCCTCTTTGGGAATCATGGAAGATTTCCCCTTCTGATAGAGAGCAAAAAATCAAGTCCATCATTCTTGATGATGCATGGTGGGACAAGTTCCAATACATTCTATGGTTCATTGAACCAATTTTGACCTTGAATAGGGCATTCAATACAGATAGACCTTTCTGGGGGGAAGTTTATGAAAACATTAATGATAGTATGTTGGAGAGGATAAGAGAAATTATTAGGGAAAGTGAAAATGACCCTTCAGAAACATTCTATTATTTAGTGAAGGACATCATTACAGAAAGGTGGAACAAAATGACCACACCATTACACCATTTGGCATATGCATTGCACCCTAAATACTATCATTCTAAAAAAATTTCTTTACCTGGTAGAACAACACTAAACAAGGGTTCTAAAGTGGTACAAGGATATAAGACAACTTTGAGGAAAATTTATAGAGATATGGGAGTTGCAATGGAAGTCCTCCAAGAATTTGAAGGGTTTGTACAGTCTACTGGTAGCTTTTCAGATTCAATAGCTACAGATGATCGAGGGCATCTTGATCCTATTACTTGGTGGGGCTTCCATGGTGGGGATAACATTCATCTCTCTACTCTAGCCACCAGGTTTTTATCATAGGTTGCCAGTTCCTCATCAATTGAGAGGAATTGGAGTACACATGGCTTCATCCATTCGGTGAAGCGAAACATGTTGGGAGTGGCAAAGGCTGAGGATCTTGTTTATGTTCATTCCAACCTCTGTCTTCTATCACATGTTGAACTAGAGTACAAAAAAGTTATGAGTAGGATGTGGGATGTGGAGCCTGATATCTCTAACTTGAACCTCACACTGAATGCCATGACTTACCTCAACCTACTTGAGGATATTGTTCCACCACCAATCCAACCTACTGATGTAACTTCCTACATTCCAGGACCCCCATCATCTATTCATGATGTAGATTTGTAATATATAAAATATATAGATCCATTTCAGGATATGTGAATGTATTTACTATGATCATTTATGACATTATGATTCTTTTTGTTACTTTGTATGAAGGAGGATGCATCATTTCAGTGTTTCAATCTTCATATTTATCATTCATTTTTCTAAAAGGATTTTTTGGTTTTGATGGAGTATTTGATTTTTTATCTCTAAAGTATTTTTTAAAATTTTTAAATTATTTTTATTATATTTTATTTTTTTGTGTACATGACGTATCCTTGCCATATCTAGATCTTGGATTTTCAAGAAACCAGCAAATCCAGATCTGGATCCGTATATGTATCTTTATCCATATATGAATCCTAGTAACATAGAGAATAGGTCAAGATGAAGATGACCAGAGAGATTGATGAAGATGTATTTCCTAATATCAGAGAAGCACACTTTCCTTGCTAAGAAAGAATTGAATGGATTCTTAATCATCCTTATACATATGCTAGGACCATAGTGAATGACCAAGGAAGAAATATAGCCTATTTCCAACCTATTGACTTATATATGTAGTACAAGTTTTATAGGCCAGATGTATTAATCACCACTTCCTAGGTGCAATATTTTAATAAGACAAGAGAGACTCTAAAAAGACTACGTAAGTGGTGGGCAGAAGGCAGAAAGTTTCAAGGAAGAAATGATGGCATCTACCCTTCCATTCATCTTCGATTTTCATACATCTATGAAGTTTCCATGGTAAGAAGGATCTGTGGAGAACCAAATGCAATGCATGTTAAAGAAGCTTGGGTGCCTTTGATATATACCATAGTGGAAGAGGGACTAGTTTGAAACTAGGTAGACAGCCTCTCTCATACCTTGAGGCAGGAAATCATCATAGTAAAATAGCATAGCCCTTACTCCCTTTGTGATCACAATCCTTCTCTGGGAATGTCATGGGCATGAAGCATATCCAACATTCTCATACATGTGTATTGTAAAGACCTCAGATAAAATAAGTATAAGATGAAATATTCACTTGTTTGTGATTCCTTCTTCGCCCAAGTATTTCACTAATTTTTGGCAAGCCTACTCCAAGATTCTCAAATGAGGCCATGGAAGTTTTGAGTAACATAGGGGATTGGTACATTGAAAGGGATTTAACATATATCAGAATATATGGAGCCACAAAATCCCCACATCCACTCCCCAACTTCATGCTTGCTAGATTAGTGCTAAGGGAAATAGCCTACCAAACAATAGTACATGGTTTCAATGCTTATCTAGTTAAGGAGAAGCTTAAAATATTTATAAGTTATTCAATGTGCATTGGCCATTATGGCCTCTTAAACTTTTTGTTTGCAAGGATTGAGGGTCATGCTATTTTGGAGTATGGATTAGTAGATGGAATATTTAGAAGCATGATCCACATGGATTGGTAGCTCAGCATGCTACCCAAGAAACAATCTTGTGGCCATATTCCCATGACTCGTGCGAAGATGAGGAAATTGAGAAAAGAACCACATACTGGGAGGAGGTCTAGGTTAAGATCAGACAAAGGGATCAGCTCCTAACACATTAATAGAGAATGCTATTGGAAGAGAAAAGGAAAAAAGAATATTTCTGGAGCAGAACATGAACTCAGTTACATTATTGATTTCATGCCAGATAACACTGAATCATCTTGCACAAGCAGCTAAAAAAATACATTTTTTAAAAGGGAAAAAGTGGAAAGGGAACCTTTAAGGATCTTTTTAATGGAAAATCAATCATGAAATCATTCCAACTCGGAAAGAAAAAAATTAGTTGTAGCGAGTTGACAGAAATTAGATTCAGTCTTGATGCCATTGTGTTTATATCATCGCACTGAACTAACCATTTCAATTACTTTAAAATATCAATGTAACGTTTATAACATGGAAAATAAAAATTAAATGTCCCTTGTCTACAGCTTAAAAAATAGAAAACAAAGGGGAAAAATCCACCTAAATCCATCTTTGCGAGATCTTTTAAACAACATTTTTTTATATCCCTCTTAATGCTTGATAAATTGAGAGTGGGGTTAAGATAGGTCCATTCTAGTTGTTAACTAAGAAACCACACATATAGTTGTAGATAAGAATATTCAACACTATATAGAATATGCAATAACTTACACATTGAAAATGATATGTACAATCAATTTCTGCAAAAGATGAATTAGAAAATTATCTTTCTTTTATGCAATACCGATTTTGGAAAAAGATGGAACTATTTCTTTGATACATATATCTGAAAACCACAATCTTGGAGAATAAGGAAATTGTTTCATAAGAACGACCAAGGAGATTGGGACCAACAAAATTCCAAGCCAGAGAACATGCAAACCAATTCTTGCAGTTCGTAGATTAAGTACAAATGTTCTAGCATTTGCATCCCATATGTAGTGAAAAGTGATGAGTCCAAACCCTTGAAGGTTGTGCAGTTTGGGAGTTGTCAGGGTCACTAGAATGCCTTCTGTACTAATTGAATTCTCCAAATGCCTGGTTGACATTTTATATCTCATTCTTTCAACACCTCTAGTCAAATTTCAACATTAATTAATTAAAACCTTCATATTTAAAATATGTTTGGATAATTGAATTTCTAGCTCACCTATTGAATTATATCTAATTCAATGAAAGTGTTGATTCCGGCAAGTTACTGCAATGAACTGACAATTGTTTCTGCTAATGTTTTCTTTCTATGTGACGATGTTGTCAAAATTCAACTACAACTAGAACAAAACCTTCTGCATAAATATATTCTCTACTAGACTATTAGATTCTCGTGTCTAAATATAACATGCAAAGGGAAGACACAAATACCAATTAGATAACACCACTACCACATATAAACTACTCAAAAGATTAAAGAGAAAGAAAAACTAGGAACGAAAAAATGATTGAATCTTACTCTGTATATAACAAAATAGTTGGCTAAAGGCCGAACAACATTCAGACCAGACCAATGCAGCTTCACTAGATGAACGCACCCAAAGTATGTTTGTATGATTAATGAAGCTCAGACCCAAGGTTTTGGTTCTATTAATGAAGCGATATCGATTACAATAGTTGGAGTCGAGCCTGCACCAGGGACTAATAAAGAGTAAGCGAAATATGTGTTAATTTCTTTTTATTTTAATAATTGTGCACACTTAAGTTAAATTTGTATGGAATTTTTATATAAAGGTTTGAGTTTCTCGATCAGTTAAAACGAGTTTTGGGGATTATATAAAATTCAAATTACTTTGAACATAATCTCATTTATAAAATTGAGATATTGATGACAAAGTTGACATATTACTGAAAACATGATGACAAACTTGACATATTACTGAAAACATTACATGTCAGTAAGTATGTTCACACTGAAAATGGACTCTTTAACCTAAAAGACCATCATCTCCTGGGCTTATTTAATGCAAATTTTAAAAAGTACAGCAGTAGGTATTCACAACATCGGTGTAACTATCCATCTGCATATTGCATACAATTACTGGAAAAACACAGTGGTAGGTATACCCATGGGTGCAATTATCCATCCGCATATTTATTGAACTGTGGAAGCAGCATTATTACCTAGGATCGGTAAAGTCCCCAGGAGTGATTGACAACAGTCGTCCCTCCATCAACAACAAGGTTATGCCCGCTAACATACTTAGCCTCATCGCTCGCCAAATACAGCCCAGCCTCCGCAATATCCTCTACTTTAAGAGTCGCCCCCTGTAAGTTGCCGATATGATTGCAGTAGCCCTCTATGGCGGCCTTCTCATTTTCAGAAACAGGGGACAAGGAATCCGTGCCCCCTCTCATCTGCTTCACTGCAAAAAGCGTCGCGACACCAGAAGGAGAAACAGCGTTGACCCGGATCCCATATTTGCCAAGCTCTGCCGCGCCGTTTTTAGTGAGGCCTACCACTGCATGTTTGGAGGCTGTGTATGAGTATGGGGCAGATCCTCCTACTATACTTGCAAGGCTGCTGGTTGAGATTATGCAGCCCTTCTTCCTCGGAATCATCACCCGGGCCGCGTGCTTGATGCCCAGCATCACCCCTCTTACGTTTACGCTCATAACTTTATCGTATTGCTCCATGTCGTACTCCTCAACCTTCTGAAACAAAAGGGCATCGTTGATACCGGCGTTGTTATACATGATATCCAGCTGACCGTATTTCTCCATGGCCAAATCCACCACAGAGCTGATGTCATGCTCCTTGCTCACGTCGCAGTGCACGTAAGTGGCCGGAGGGGAAAGGGATTCGGCCAGAATTTTGCCGGCTTCATCTGCAAGGTCTGCGATTATGACTTTGGCTCCGTGATCTGTGAAGAGCCGAGTAATGGCTTCCCCGATCCCCATTGCTCCCCCAGTTATAATTGCAACTTTGCCTTCCAGTCTGCATTCACATCATTGTTTAGAATCAGTTATTCACAATTGGTAATTTTGAATTTGGAAATATTTCCAAAATCTACATTATTTATGTTGCAAAACTATATTGTGAATTGGAATTATTTTGGTATTTCAGCAGACTAGTTGTTATGAAATCACTTAAGTTTTCATAGGGAAATATTATTGTAATGGCTTATTCATAAAAATAACAAAAAAATATTATTGTCAAGTTATTCAAGTCTTTGTTTTGAGTTGTGGCTTAATTTTTGGCTTTGAGAAATAGTGATTTACTGGCATTTAAGCTATTAAAATTATTAGGGGATTGCACTAGATTTGGGTCATACCAACACTTAACATGGCTGGATTTTTACCCACAGAGTTTCCAACTAGTGACCTTCACATCAGGGAGTGACTTAACAGTACACCCTATCACTCTCTATTCTACACACGGTGGATTTTCAAAAACGGTTGTATTAACAACTTCAAAAAGAAAAAATTATTTCTAGCAAAACCAACAGAAAAATAAGTTTAAACAAATATGACATCAAAATTGTAAATAAAAACCAAACATCATATACATCCACAGAATTTTTATTAAATCACTTTTACAGAAAATGACTTAACTGTACACCCATCACCTTCTATCTTCACCGTATAAAGATTTCTAAAAAGTAAAATTTTATTTCTAACTAAATAAACCTAATAATAATTTCAAACAAATATGAAATCAAAATTGTAAATGAAAACCAATCAGCATATACAGCATATACAGTGTACTGCAGTTACCGTCGCTTTGATCCATTAAAGCTCATGAGATTGCCAACGCAGGCAGCAGCTCCATTAACTTCTACGCTAGACATGGTTGGGGAGCGAAATCGGGCGATCAGACGATGCAGGAAGGGAGTCTTACAGGCAAATTATAAAGACGACGAGAAGCAGATTGTATGGTGTAGAAGCAGGGCTGGCGAGGCCTACTTATACCGTGAGGAGAAGCTTCCGAGTCTTGATGAATAAATCTATCGAAATATTTAATGTGTTAATTTTTCTTCCCCTCGTCGTCATCGCATCATCTTCACAGGTCTCATCCACGTTCAATATTAAATTTTTGTTTTCCTAGTCGTAGTTACTAAGAGTGGATTTGGACGTCTAACGGGGCGTATTTGATAGCTGGCTTGAAAAGAAAGTATAGAAAGCGACTCATGACATAAAATAGAGTTAAAAACCATAAGTTTGATATGTGTCATATTTTTTGGATTTTGTTATTTTTCTGAATGGATGGAGGAGACTCTTCATATTTGAGGTGGACATTTTACCTACTTCAATAAAGAAAATTTTAATAATATATGTTTATTTATATTAAGGAATGATTTTTTCATAGTATACTTAAAATTCTTATATAGGTTATTTGTAGGGAGTTTGATGAATTTGAATGGAAAAAATAACAACATTTTGAACTATTTGGACTTTTAATCCCTATTTTATATGTATATATATAGGATAGGATTTTCACATTTTATTTTATCATAATTCTTACATTGATGGTGGTGAATTTTTAATCTCCATGAAATATTCTAGAATTATTTTGTAGTATACACAAAGCA
>APFE030040137.1:0-10800 GCA_000404065.3 Pinus taeda | reverse complement strand
GTGTAATAATATAAACTGTCTCATGAATCCTTGCATCCATTGCATGATTTCCTCCACCATATTAATTAATCTCATACTTGGACATTATGGTTATGCCATCAAATAAAGAACCATCAACGTCAAGGATTCATCATCATCAAACTGACACAAAACGCAATCACACCATTGAATACCAATATACCCTGGAAACCTCATAGGGTGAAAACCATCAAACATTTAATTTCTTTATTAAACGCTCGTGAGGGTTTTCACCCCTCACTCAATGGCTTATAAGGGATTCCATCCCTTAGCCATTGTTATAAAATTATTACAATGAATTATCATTAAGTTGTCACATAACTAGCTAAAAGCTAATACAGTTTCCATGAAACCCTTTACTTACATACCGCCACATGCAACGTTCCTTATGGCATGATTGTTCTAGCAATGGACGGTCCTGCAACTCGAACTCATCTACATGGACCATTAATCCTTTTCCTACCACAATGTTAAACATCACTTTTCTTTGGCACCAACCGCCATCGTTTCCTGTCAATGTTGTCATCAACAAGCTTTGGCAACAAGATTAGATACCATATTAATCAGTCAATAGTCAACCTCTAAAAGAGATCTTTAAACATCTACTCATATGCATGAGCAGGCATGACATACTATTTAACTAGTACATATACTCAAGTAAATATTGTTTTACCTCCACAATGTTTATTCACACTAATGCATAATTCTCTTTAAGAGATCTAACCCATTAGTTCTACAACATGCATAACGCATTCGTTATATGTAATAAACTGTTGTTTCAATGCTTAAGCACATATGTTCTTTTCACATAATTATTTTCGAGAACTCAACATAGTTTCTCTATCATACAAAGAACATAACTCTTAAATCACAATGACTATTCTTTGTGCATACATTAGGTTGTCATAATAGCCCTTCTTTAATATATGCAACACATATTCCCTTCAATAGAATACTACCATCATTTCATGTAACAAATCACATACTTCTTTCTTAAAGGAAGTCATTATAGCCCCATTTCTTTATCTTCCTATAAGTAAGTTCCTCATGCTTTCTCTTTCAAGAAAATATTGGGAATACCCATCTTTATGCATAAAAATCAAGAAACAATAACAAGGTTAACTTACCCTTTTTAAGCACCGGACTATAAATCGACCCAACTCATCTAGTACGACAATCTTTTCAAGAGATTAATATTTCCAAGAAAGTTAACTTAATACTTTCTCTACGTACACCCAAAATCATATTTCCAATGTCACAACAGCTACCCTTATGAGCATGCAACATGTGTTTTTTCCTAACACAATTACTTTTACTTCAATGCACATAATCTTTTCATGAAACAAGTATGGATTTTTGATATGATATGAACACTATTCATATGTCTTTTAAGGAAAGAACCTCTATTTTTTTTCCAAGAAAACTCTCATAAAAGCCTTCATCTTCATACCTGAAGTACGCACTCTTTTTCCGAAAAGAAACTATAGAAATGAATATCTATGTGCCTAGAAATACATCATTAGCTATTTCTATCATGCATGTAATACATAATCATTTCACAAGAAACTTAGAGATTAGCTAGTATCACAATGCAATAACATATATCCCTTTTCAGGAAACCTTTATTAAATAAAAATACATATTTTAATTCAAGAAAACTTGGCCACTTTTCACGCTATGTCCTTAGGACATTTATATGCCTCATCTTCTTTTCTCAAGAAGATATTTTGGCTATATTTAGCAAGGATTTTAATCCAAGAAAATGACAAGAGACAAGCATTTCACACACAAGACTCACATGTAGTCTTTCTAAGAGGAACTACCTATTTTCTTCACCAAGAAAATATATAAAATAATCAATCTTTAAAATATTTTCTTTACCAAGAAAACATATTAAATATTCAATTTTTTACTACATGCACTAACATATTTTCTTTATCAAGAAAACATATAAAATAATCATTCTTTTATTGCCTGCATTAACATATTTTCTTACCTAGAAAACATATAATTTAATCATTCTTTTACTGCATGCATCAACATATTTTCTTACCAAAAAAACATATTAAATATTCAATCTTTTACTGCATGCACTAACAAATTTTCTTTACCAAGAAAACATATAAAATAATCATTCTATGCAAGAGATTTACTTATCTTTTTGAGTTGTACCAGCACAAGCCATCCAAAACGCCGGCAGACCAAGGAGAATACCCGGTATCACATAGGAATTTGGGGAGGAAATGAAAATCAATATTCTCAATCGACTGAACAATTAACACTCTGCTTTCAGGGTGCATACGTTTGCTTCCCTTAGTGCGTTATGGTCAAAGAAACATCCACAGTTTTTCAGTGGATCTTATCGGCCACTGCGCTGATATTTTATTGTTGTCTTTGCTTCTAAGACATAACTGGCAATCTGCACATTAGCAGAACAACGCAAACGAAGAAAAATGACCACTTTCGTTGAACCATGCTTTCCTTCTCCAGTTGCAAAGCATCGCTCTTTGGATTTGTAATATACTTCCAAGTGCACATCCTTTCGTTGCAATTCTCTTTACAGAAGTAAATGCTGGTGAGAATTTAAAAAATAGCAATTTGCCAACAGTTATCCGTAAAGAGCAGATCCGATCTTGTGGATCCAACTCAATCCCCGTGATCGCTGTCAAAGAGTTATTTTCGGTTCCACCTCCAAACTATGCGCCACCTCAATAACCAATCTACTTTTCTTGATTTCATCCTCATCAAGAATTAGTTTCTGTAACTAATTCGTAACTTTTAAATTACTATTTCATAAATGATCGATTTACCTTGTGTTATTTACGAGAGGGATATGACAACATATAACATATCACATCTTAACGCTCACCCATCTAACACTTACACATATAACATATCACATCTTAATGCTCACCCATTTAACACTTACACATATAACATATCACATATAATGCTCACACATCTAATGCTCACCCATCTAATGCTCACATACCTAACATCTCACATTCACCCTAAACTAGATTGTAGAGCGCCTCTTAGCGCAATCATAATATATGATATCAGTTTTAAATTAATTTTAAAAAGACAAAAAAAAACAATAAATAATAAATGTTGAATGGTACCTTATTTTTTATCAAAGGTAAAAAATAAACAAAAAATAGTTAAATTTAATATGATTAATTATATAAACAAGTGTTGCAACATTGTTTAGTCCATTGCACTCAAGTTAAAAATAGTGTTATGGAGAAAATTGCATAAACCAGCATTTGCACCAGATGTTGCAAAGGAAACGTTGTAAGTCAGTAGCACATATGGAAGAAGAACATAGATGAGAAAAGGTGTGATATGTTATGTGATCTAACTATAGCCCAATTTGAGTGAAAAATAAATCTTAATGTTAAATGTAATACAATCAAACAATCTACTCAAAATAGAGGCATGTGCAACTTCCTTCCCAAGTGCTCAATCCAAGGGCTTATTTTCATTGACAATTACATCTTAGACAGAACGTTTGTCTCTTATCACCTCGGTCCTCACCCTCGTATGATAATGATTCCAAATCGAATTGCTCTACGAGTATTCCCCAGAGGTGTTTCCATTTATACATGTCTCCATTAGCATAATTAAAGTCTGATTCTTTGCATGAGGATTTGTGGCAGCCCAAATTTCTTGTTCTGTAATCAATTTTGCATCAAATGCATCCATAAGTTGTTCCCACAAAATATTGTTCCGTGGTTACTTGAAAGGAAACCCCTCATGTTTGCAACACATGGTGTACCCAAAACATTCATCAAGCTCCAAGGAGAGAAGCAAAATATGCGTGTCAAATAATGAATGGACCAAGTTAAACCTTCTTTCTTCTTTGCAGTGTCAAATACAATATCCTCAAGAGTGTAGTAAAAATTGAGCACCATAGCCAGGGAAGCTCTTCATTAAAGGGTGCCTCATGGGGTTGATATTTATGATTCGTTGCCACTTCATCAAATGGACCAATGTAATGGTTCCCCTATTCTAAAGACAAATATGTTGTAAATTCTCTCCATTAGGTAGGAGGTAATCTAGCACATTAATGAACATTCTTTCATTGTCCACACAATTCTGCTCCTTTGTCTCTCTACTAACCCAAACGACCCAAAAGAGATAGGTGACATCCTTCAACATTGATATCTTTTCTAAAGTTTTCTCTTTATCTAAAACATCACATTGAACATACAAGCTCATTGTGATAAAATGCATACTAATCCAAACACTAATATGTGACAAGAAACATCACCATCAATTTCATAAATATATGCATTAAAAAATAGCATAAAAATTTCCACATTTCACGACTTCATTAAATCTTCCCCACTAATCACATACTTCCAATTTATCAACTCTCAATTTAGTGTTGTAATTCCATATTAATGGATTGTAGAAAAGCAATTAAAAGAATGAGTCAATGATTGAAATTTCCATGGACTTCTGCAAAATTCTTACCTGAGAGACAATCTAAATGAACTAAATGATCTGAGTTGACTCAACTCCGAGATTTAACCAAGATCTTTTACTTTTGTGATGATGTTAGAATTGCATTTAAAAGAGCATAAAATAACATATATGCATGTTGTAAAGAAGAGGGAACATGACAAGAATCAACAACATAAAACACAAGACGTTGATAATGGAGTTTGCCCAGGAGGGACTACGTCTCCGTGCCTGGTGTCAAGATGGTGTAGGCCGTTGCATTAAGTGATGGAAAGAGTGAGGATGTACATGCATGTGTTTTCTCTATCATGCAAGGAATATTCCCTCACACGGGAGTGGCTCCACAAGATGTTTCACTGTAGGAACTCTCATTCACAAAAGGACTCCTATCAACATCACATAATTTCACATATGATAATAATGAGTGTCCCACCAACATGGCATCAAAGGGATGTCAATTCAACATACATGACGACACATGAGTATCCTGTCAACATGGCGACAAAGGGATTTCAATCAAAACATGACAATAAGTACATCTCGCATCAAGAACAAAGACATGATCCCACATCAGACATCAAACATGGATCTATACAACACAATGCATCTCAAGCAAAGAGACAAAGAAGTACATGATCACACTGCATATACCTCACATCAAGGAGTTATCTGAAGCAAAGGATGATAAACTATTGGATCTGGCTGTACCATCAATCTCGTGGCGTCGAATATCATGGAAATGATTGCTCACACATTGAATGCTCACACCTGCACTCCACTTTGAAAAGTGGCTGAAAAATGGAAATATCAAATGGAAAATTGGATTACACTATCAGATTTGTGGTGTCAAGTAGTGTAACTATAATGAAAATGATTGGTTACTGATGTACACTATCAGATTTGTAGGAGACTCCTATTACACTATCAGATTTGTAGGAGACTCCTGTTACCTTTGTTAGTCAATTTAATAGTTGATGAAGCTGCACAGTCTTTTTCCCTGGTGTTACAAAGCCTGCAATGACCAACCAAAATCACAAAACCTGCATACTCAACATTCATTTCAAATTATATTCCCAAAAAACAAAGCACAAAAAAAATATCCAATACACCATAACTACCATTCCTCCTTCCAAAGACAAAAGTCTCCTCACCTCCATGGCCTCCAATTGTTGTTATGTTTTTTCCTCTGACATTCCTCCTGTGGGTCTCTGAGCTAATTGATGCTTCTTTCAGAGCCTCATCCAATACGATATCATCTCGTTGGTAGAATGCATTGAATTCTAACACTCTACCCTATTTAGGTAGTGTAAAAGTCTCCTCACCTCCATGGCCTCCAATTGCTGTTATGTTTTTTCCTCTGACATTCCTCCTGTGGGTCTCTGAGCAAATTGATGCTTCTTTCAGAGCCTCATCCAATACGATATCATCTCGTTTGTAGAATGCATTGAATTCTAACGCTCTATCCTATTTCTATTTAGGTAGTGTGGAAAGCCGGATCACTGTTCAGAAATCCGAGATCCCGTAATTAGAACATCATGCGGAAATATGAGTCACATTTCTCCAAAGAAAAGCTCCCGAAGCTCCTGAGAGAAGCTTAAGATAGATGTATTATTTTATTACTGCGAATGGCTCATACTCTATGGTTATACCGACTAGTGGTGCTGCAACAGTGGGCACCATGCGGTATACACTGACCCCAAGGGCGCAACAAAGGCTGGGAATGCACAAACTGACAAAATTTTATGCGGAGAGCATTCTACAGAGTTCCATAATAAGGAACACGGACCTTAACCCCAGCCTCCATAAATTGCCATTTGATAAGGAGCTTCAAACAACGTCCTAAATATGGGACACCGAGCTTAACCCCAGCCTCCATAAATTGACCTTAACCCCATCCTCCATAAATTGTCATTTGATAAGGAGCTTCAAACACCGTCCTATGCAAACTGGTGCTTCCACATCAAGCTTTTAAAGGACAGGAAAACGAATGTCATGTCAAAGAACAAATGTCATCCTTTCGTAAGTGTGGATTCCACAGCAAGCTCATAAAAACAAATGTCATCCCTTCATAAATTGCACTCTTCCTATCATAAATTACACTCCTCCACCTCTCTCCCAGACATGGAATCTTTGCCCTATTTTCAAACCCGCACACCCTTACCCTAAATCAGCCCACTCTCTTCCAGAAATGGAAGCTTTGGCTCTATTTTCAAATCCACTACACCAAAGATCAGCCCCAACACCCTATCGAGTTTGTCTGGAGTCACATTATTGTATAATGTGATTATTTTATTCCTGCTATTTTCAGTTAATGAAAACTATCGACTCCCTTCCCAGAAATGGAAGCTTAGCTCTATACCCGAGATCAGCCCGCGCACCCTGACGAGTTTGTCTATAGTCATCATTATCGTATCATCTTACTATTTTATTAATACTTTTTTCGGTTAATGAAAACGACCGATACTCTCCCAGAAATGGAAGCTTTGGTTCTGTTTTCAAAACCACGACACCTGGATCAGCCGCGCACCCTATCGACCTAGTCTGGAGTATAATCGGATTATTTTGTTTTCAGTTAATGAAAACTATCCACTCTCTTCCCAGAAATGGAAGCTTAGCTCTATACCTGAGATCAGCCCGCGCACCCTGATGAGTTTGTCTATAGTCATCATTATCGTATCATCTTATTATTTTATTAATACTTTTTTCGGTTAATGAAAACGACCGATACTCTCCCAGAAATGGAAGCTTTGGTTCTGTTTTCAAAACCACGACACCTGGATCAGCCGCGGAAGTTTTGGTCCTGTTTTCAAAACCACGACACCTGGATCAGCCGCGCACCCTATCGACCTAGTCCGGAGTATAATCGGATTATTTTGTCAGTAATGAAAACGATTGTTCAGTTAGTGAAAATGATAGATAACGAATGTACATATCAGCTTCCGACCCTATTGAGCTTGTCTGGAGTATAATTAATCAAATTATTTTATTAATGCTTTTTTGTCTGGAGTATAATTAATTAGATTATTTTATTAATGTTTTTCTCAATAATGAAAATGATTGGTTACTGATGTACAGGTCAGCTTTATCGGAATTGGAGCTTAACGTTTAAGTCCCGGAGAATATTCTAAACGTGTGTGGTAACCTTAAAAAAAATGAGCGTGGTGAGTGGTAACCAAAGTGGATGGAGGATTGTTTCAGAACCCTCACCAAAGTGGATAGAGGATTGTTCCAGAAAATAAATAATTTTTTATTTTTTAGAAACCTAGAATTTTGTTGCATGACATAATTTCAAAAAAATTTAAATTAATTCTTTCATTATTTTTTATAAATGCCTTAAATTTTGTTGCATGGCATAATTTCAAAAAAAATTAAATTAATCCTTTCATTTTAACGAATTATATTATTAGATATTTTATTCTAAAAATGAGCGTGGTGAGTGGTAACCAAAGTGGATGGAGGATTGTTTCAGAACCCTCACCAAAGTGGATAGAGGATTGTTCCAGAAAATAAATAATTTTTTATTTTTTAGAAACCTAGAATTTTGTTGCATGACATAATTTCAAAAAAATTTAAATTAATTCTTTCATTATTTTTTATAAATGCCTTAAATTTTGTTGCATGGCATAATTTCAAAAAAAATTAAATTAATCCTTTCATTTTAACGAATTATATTATTAGATATTTTATTTTAAAAATAATAATTTAAATTTAAATTCAAAAAATAAAAATATTTTAAAATTGAAATTAGTTATTTATTAAATTAATTTAAAACAAAAATATCAATAAAAGCTAATTAAAGTCAATAGAATTTTAAATTAATAATAATATCTATTTTTAAGGTCACAGCCGAGCTAGAGTGTATGAGACCCCTTTGTTTGTGGAACAAGGGACGAATTTGGTTTAGGTTTAGGTTTTGGGGTTTAGGTTTTAGGGTGTATGGTTTAAGGTTTATAACAATTTAGTAAATTATTTTAATAAACACTTAAATAAAAGTTACAAAACCCTTTAAAAATGTCATAAAATGCTAAGGGTTTAGGGTTTAGTTTATAGGGTTTAAGGTTTATTGTTTAGGGTTTAGAAGAGAACAACAATAAAATACATATCTAAACTAAAACCACATCCATTAAAAATTCTATGATAATAAAATATCAATTTGTAAATTCTATATTTGTTTTGTTTGTGTTTTATCATCATCAAGTCTATGTTTATTTTGTTTGTATTTTATCTTCATCAAGTGGGACTTCTGATATATTCTTAAATCTATATTGAATGATTGTGGTTACAAAAAAATCGTTGTCATAGTCACTTTTGATGTTGTGATTATTTGTTTTCTTGAAAAGTATTTATTGATTAAAATAAATCATGAAAACAAGTGATTTTCAAACATAAAAAATGGTGCTAATTCTTACAAAGAAAATCCATAGCCATAGATTTTTGTGATATTATAACAAGTTATAAACTGCACTCGTTCTATACCATAACAAATTATTTAACTAATAAATTAGTTATTGATTTTGTTTAAAGTGGCGTTGTTCATTCATGATTAATATCGTTTTATTTAAACAAATTTATAAATTTATAAATTTCTTTGAAGAAAAGAAAAATAAAAAGGCATAATAAAAAAGAAATATCCACAATAATCATAATCACTATAGTCATTCCTCACAGATAGTCACAAGCATACTTAACTTGAGGACTTAGATAGAGAGAGAAAGCCCCTCCCTCAAAATAAATACAAATTTTATTAATATGGGGTTTGAGCTTTTACAAATAATAGTATAATTTACAAATAAATAAATAAATTGCAATCTGAATCATCTTCATTCTCCATTCTCCATTTGTGCGCAATAACATTAGAAAATGTATATTAATAATAATATATGGAGGAAAATAATTATATTGTTAAAATTTTGAAAAATGATTTACAATAAAATGAGGAAAAAAATAAAATAAATTCTATTACTTTATTATATCCAGTGAGAAGGATTAAAATGGGTTTCACCTAATATTTATGGAGATCTTAAACTGAAAATCTAAATATAAGAGATTCTAAAAATTAAAAAGAAACCTAAATAAAATTTAACAAGACTATTAAATTTTCTTAAACCCTTTCATTAAAATTAAAAATAAAGTATAAATCTAAAATTAAAGAAATAACACACATCTATCAACCTAATATCATTCAATATACCACAAACTTGTTATTCTCTTCCATAAATGTGATTTATTAATAAATAATTTAATAAAACAAAAAATAAAATAACAATGATTAATTAAAAACTCACTTGCAATAGTGGAATTGTTCAAATTACTTATCCCATTCTCCAAGAATGGCAAATGGTGAAGATGACTATCCTATTTCTCTTACCTGGATGAAGAAAGTGGAAAATTCCAATGATGTCCCTTATGATTTTCCAATGATGTCCCTTAGGAGAGCTCACCCCCGAGGAACCTAATAAAGCCATTGGGCCTAAGTATGTTAGCACATTTTATTCATACATTTTTATTCGTAATCCTTGGTTTGTTCCATGTTCTTCTCCTGTAGACATTTTAGGCCTCAAGATGGCTTTCCCACTAGAATGTTTTGGGAAGAATAGGGGGTTGCGTTTGGGATTCTCCACTCTTGTTGAACCATTCGAGTGTGATGTAGGCCTCTCATCTTTTTGGTTGTTTTTGATGCCTAGATAAATAGTTAATGCCAAGTGAGAGCTATTACTACCAAGAGAGAGGTTATCCTAGAGCTCAAATTTGACTTGAGAGCTCAACCAATTGTTACTGTGATTTGACCACTTAAACAATTCAAGAAGAGATCACTTAGGTGGAAAGGGCACTTTACGATGAGCAACATAATCCTACCAAACATGTAGGTGTTTGCTGACGTTGAAGATTGGATTGTTGATGTTGGTCATACAAGCAGTGTTCTTACGAGAATTTAATAGTAAATGGGGACTCGTCCTAATCCTTGGTGCACTCCTAGGAGAAATAAGCATCCCATCCCAATAAAGGTTATTGCTTCCAGGAAATATGCATGCATGCCTATCTTCCTATGTATATTTAGTTTTCATTTATGTTTTCTTGTCTTAGCTCCATGTCTTAGCTCTGTGTCTTTTCATATTTTGAAATATTTGAGGTTACTTGTTTGGTTGGGCTTCCCTAGTGGTAGCTCAACACACTTTCTTATGCTATGAATGTAAATTTATAAATCCAAACAATAGAAAATTTTACTTCCCAATAAAAGAAAACACGGAAATGTTTTAATATTAAAATTTGAAGTTAATTACAATAAAATTTTAGAATGCATCGTTTAAAATATAT
>APFE030040133.1:3941-30116 GCA_000404065.3 Pinus taeda | reverse complement strand
TAGTTATTTTCTATTGAATTTGATTGGAAACAAGGATTTACATGGATTGCAATCTCTCAAATTTAAACGTGTGTTTTGGATTGATTTGGATGTGATCCAATGGTTGGGAATTTGTGATGGTTGATCCTTGTGCTTTGATTTGTTTAATGGAGAATTTAATAGGTTGGGTGTCATTTATTGAACCAACTTGGTTGAATTGTTGAATAACTCAGCAATGATGACTGACATCCATCAACTTTGTATATGTGCAGGTATGAATGTGCATTGAGATACTTAGCTCCAATTCAGTTCAGTGGGGGTTGAAATGATGGGTACCTTGTAATGGTGGATTAGACCATTTTGGGACAATTTATAGTTTTATTTGTTTGATAGTTGGAACAAGATGTTTTGTACTTTTAATATTTAAAAGCCTATTTATGGACACTTGCGGGCCCATCAACACATGGACATAATTTAAAATATATTTGCACTTAATGTTATTTATTTAAGCTTAAATATTGGTTGTATGTGTGTCAAGTTCAGGTGGCTTCGTGAGACCATTACTATGACAACTATTAGTCCCTGCACAACATTAGACATCTCTCCCCTAGAAATTATCTTTTTTTTTTCTTTTTGTGAAAAACAAGCAAAGTCAAATAAGTGCGAGTGCTTTATGCACAGAAAAGAATTATGAAATATCACATTTTACTAACTAAAAGAATGATGTTGATTTTTCAATTTTCATAATATTAGTGTAGCCACATAAATTAAATAGTTGATAAACACCCATAGCCATGAATTCATGACAAGCATCAAGATACTTTATAATATATATCTTGCTACTAAAATTTAAAAAAATGATAAAAATTAACTAGATTATAACTTTATTATTATTATATAAGTTAAACATACATACATATATAAGTTACAATATTTTTAACGGTAGATATTCAACCCCACTTTACCATAGAGGTTTTTAATTTGTAAATAAGTTTTGTTATAATATCATGGGCCAATGCCATCTCTTATAAATACCATTTGCCCAAAAAACTAAAACTCATTTCATATGACACTTGTCCATATGACAATTTTTATTAATAAATTTAATTAAAAGAGAAAAAGTGACTTACTATATTGGAGATATACCTTAGTCTTTGATTTATAAATAAAATTATGAATATTCTAGAATACGTTTTTGAAGTTAAATCCCTATCATCCACTTAGTAATTATTGATAATTAAATTAAAATTCTAAAAACCCTATTCCAATATAGACTTTGATTCTCAAGCCGAGAGTGAGAGCACCGCGATGGCAGCCAACCAGGGATGTGAGTCGTTTCTTCGACCAACCAACGTATTTCTGACCATTCTTGTATCTACTCCAATCACTGCTTGTTGATGTGGTATCCTCTATTACATGTCGAGCCACATTGCTATTCGACACGTTCAGGCTTTCTCCACCTATCCACTGCTTGGTCCTCATGCTTGCATGTTGCATATCATTCCACTTCTTGTTCTGTGACATGTCATACCCTCATGTAATCTTACCTCTTTATTATAGTTTCTCATTGCATCTGTGTGAGGTTTGACCCCTCTTTCTTCTCCGGGTGCCCCTGCGCGAGGGAAGTTCATATTCATTCTCAGCTCTCCGTCCTGGTATCACTGTCATATTTCGAATGCCTCTGGATTGTTCACTCCTGGGATGCAGCTATCTGTCGTTTACTGAGTCTTCCTTCATTAAGCCTTCGGCCTGAATTGTCTATGCTTTTAACCTTCACCTGACACGTCAAATTCATATGGGTCGCTCGACTTTTTCTAATATCTCTCACATTGAGTTTAAGGCCTGGTGTTGGTTCGTGCCTGTGGTTTAAGTGGCGCTCTTGCCCTCGGAGGACGCTTGGTGGTAGAGTTTAGTACATTTTAAGGCCTCTTATTTTTCTACAGCTCTCATTTATATTTTCGGCTGTTAATATTTACACTGGTTTAGGCTATATTATGATATAATAGTATGGTGTTCATTGTCTTTACTTGGAAGTATGTGATTTTGATATTAAATCTTCTCTGTGTCCTTCCATTTTGATATTGAATTACATGGGTTACGTTCTATCCATTCTCATAAAGCCTTTGTATCAGTTTATATCTGGTTCTCCTTCTCCTCATTCCGGGCTCATATGTTCTGGTCTGCTTTTCTTAATTTGTTATGGGTTCCCTTTAATAACCTCAAGCAATATATTGTTATATTTAAACTCTGTACTGACTTCCGATTTAAGATTGATCCATGTTGGTGTATCTATGAATTCTGTTGTTGTTGCATTATTTGCCCGGACATTTCTTCCTTCTCCTGCCCACGGTGTTTTCTGATTTTTCTGGCACTGGATTTTTGGTCTGAATTCCTTTCCGGCTGAAGGGCGGCCATGACGTAAGTTGGTGCGGGTTTTTCCCTCTTCTCATTGAATGAGTGCTGTCGTCTATGAAGTCTTCCATGTACGTCACTCTATACATTGTCCATCCTTCCTTTTCGTTGTCAGAATGGGAAGTCTCCTGGGATTTGATATCCAAATTTTGATGGGTCCGTAGGCCGTCATTCTTACTATTTTCCAGGATTCTTATCTTTCGTACCATTTCGCTCATTTGATCCTCTATTTAGTATTGACCTTTAGTCTATCTAAATCTAAATGTTTTTTACTTTTCATTAATTCCTGGAGGTCCTTTGTCCTATTTCTATATCTTTTTGGGATTATTGTCACAGTCTCTTGTAGGACTATGTCTGTCACCATTTTATGGATACTCTTTCTGACGCATCTGCGCGTCTGCCATGGTGTGGGCCACCATGGTTGCTGAGATGTCATTTGACAGATCAGATCACAAAGCTGATTGGAAATCCACTCTCGCTGATGAGATTATTCCCCTTGATGCTCTCCTCGAACAAGATCCTAAGGGTGGCGGACATGGTTTTCCGTCGCGCCGTAAGAATCCACATCTTGTTAAAACATCTCCTCCTAGAATCAACCTGGACGGTCCCTTTTTATCTGACAGAATTGCTAATTTACAAAAGCGGGCTCTGGTTGGACGCTGGAATTTTCCGGCTATGGAAGACGGCCATGTGCGAACCTGGATTGCTTCTAAATGGAATCCCCTCCTGGGATATATCCCGACCATCATTCACCTAATGAACAATTGGTACAGCTTTCACTTTCTTCGAGACCGTGATTTGGAGATTATCCTGGCTATTCCATGGGTTCAGGACAAAAGTTTTCTCGCTTTGCACAGATGGTTTATTGGCTTCAATCCCATCCGATGCACCCCCCAAATCAACTATATCTGGGTTAAACTGTCAGGCTTGCCAATTGAACTTTGGACTAAGGAATCTCTGGCGAAAATTGGAAACGCTATTGGACATTTTATCTATGTTGACCCTAAATGCATGAGAGCCAAGGACAAGTGGGTTGCTTGGATCCTTATTGAAAAAGAATATAGAGGGGGTTTCCCAGAGTTCATTGACCTTTCATGGGATATGTCCAACATTCAGAAGAGGCTGGATTATTGGGGTGTCTTGTTCAAATTCTCTGTTTGTCACAAAACTGGCCACCTTATATCTTAATGCCCTCGCCAGCATGGCGATAGACATAAAGTGAAGAAGCAATATGAAAATATTCCTATATTATCAACAAGAAATGTAGTTGATGACCAAAATTGTCATTCTCATCCAAAGAATTATTGTGGCCCCAATTTTCTGATGGCCCATCTGACTTCTCCTCATGGGAATTCCTCGAGGCAATCTTCTAATATGCCTTTCATGCGTTCTCATTCTGTTGATCCCATCTGTAATCATCATAGCCCTTATATGGAGAACACAAGCCTTCCTCGATCATCATCCATTGCTAAATCCCCGGACCTGTCTCATAGCTTCCCTTCCATTTGTCAGTAGGTATTTTCCATCATTCCTTCGCCTCCCAAGCCTGGGCCGGACACAGCTATTCCTCCTCCACCCACTGTTCCCCGACCCTCTCAAGATTTTCCATCAACCTCTCACATTACATATATTTCTTCTTCTCCCCAATCTCCCCTTATCCACAATCCCCCTCCTCATAGGATCCCATCTCGCCCCCTTCAAAACCCATGAATGACCCCAAAGGAAAAGCTCCTTGTATATCGAACACTCCTCTAAATTCTCCTGAATCCTTGCCCATAAACTCATTTGATTGTGACGTGGATCTCCTTCTCAAACGTGAATCCCTGAACCTTCATCCACTGACTATCCATACACTGAATCGATCTTCATCCCCTATTGTCAACCCTTCCTCGGTTGGTAGTATCATTGTTAGGCGCAAACAAAATTGGGGAAAAAGACATTTCAGGGGCAGGAAAGGAAGGCTAGATATGTCTATTTGAGACCTTTCCCTTGTTGACATCCCTATTTCTGAAATTGTTGTTGAGGAAATCTTTGATATGGGGCCCCTTAGAGCAGGCAGGTTAGGGGAGGTGCCAAAATTATTAGTATTCTCTCGATGAATATTCGGGGTCTTGGGGAAAGCCCAAAATTTCTGGCCCTCAAGGAACTTTTTCGTTCTACAAATTCAAAGATGCTCCTTATTCAAGAGACTATGCATGATAGTCAAGAATCAATATCATATTTTAGACGTATGTTCCCATCATGGCATATGGCTGCGACAAGTGCTGCTAGACTATCTGGGGGTCTGGCAGTTATGTGGGATCTGAACTAGATCTCGGCGGTTGCTTTTCAGTGCTTTGCTAGCATCCTTCTTCTTGCCTACTTTAGGGGTTCTCGGGGGCCTGTTCACATATTAAACGTTTATGCCCCTTACAAAGAGCGATCTCCCTTCTGGGATAGTTTTCTATCATCTGAGTTACTTGAACTTGATTCTCTTTTGATCGGTGGCGATTTAAATTGTACTCTATGCAATGATGAAATAAGGGAAGAGGCAGAAAAAATGACCAAGTGGGTGGTTTGATTCATGATGATATCATTCAGTATAACTTTGTTGATGTTTAGCCTATAAAAATGGGTCCCACATGGGACAATGGGAGAATGAATGATGCATTCCTCGCAAAGAGACTCAACCAATTTCTCATACATGATAGATTGATCGACAGATTTGGATCCCCATCGGTGAAGATAATTCTCAGCTTCATTTTGGATCATAGGCCCATTTCCATACATTGGAGTCATTTTGGTCACAGGTATGGTTATCCCTTCAAATTTAATCGGGTGTGGCTTGAGGATGACCAATTCAATAAATTCATTCATGAGACATGGCATTCCCCCTCTATCGCGAATCATCGAGATCTCCCCCATTTTTTCTTGGATCGCTTGTCTGTCCTTCGGAAGGGGGTCAAAAGGTGGAAACGCAAAAAATCGATCTCAAATAGGTTGGCTCTGCAGGAAATAATCAAAAAATTGGAAAATTTATCTATTCTCTTTAAAGCTCCCTGTATGCCTCAGGAAATTCATTCTCAAATATGGGAATTGGAGAAAAGAAAAGAAAAAAATTATTAATCAAAGAAGCTTCCTAGCGACTAAAGAGCCGAGCTTTATAGCTCAAGGAAGGCGACAAAAATACGAAATTTTTCCATAGATTTGCTAATAAGCAGCGGGAGGCAAATACTCTTTGGGAAATTAAGAATGAAGAAGGCATATCATTCATGTCTCAGGAAAAGATCTCTGAGGAAGCTGTTAAATATTTCCGACAGGCTTACAACAGGAATGGAGGCTACGATATTGATGACTTTATTTGGGGTATTGATCCATATCCTTCCATGTTTGATGTGAATCAGAACAATATTCTTTATTCTGTGGTTTCTGAGGAGGAGCTATTGACCACAATGAAATCGTTTCAAAAAGATAAATGTCCTGGTCCGAATGGGTGGACTATAGATTTTTTCTTACATTTCTTCGATCTATTCAAGATCGATATTTTGAAAATGGTTGAGAATTCCAGGATTCATGGACATATATGTCGAAATATTTCCTCCACATTTATAGCTTTAATTCCTAAAAAGAAGGACTCTCTCTCATTTATGGACTACAGGCCCATATCCTTGTGTAACATTCTTGATAAGATCATCTCTAAAATTATCGCTATTAGATTGAGAAATATCTTATCAATTCACTTGACCCCTGAACAATATGGATTCCTCAAGGATCGGAACATATTGGAGGCTGTAGCTCTCACACAAGAATGTCTCCATTCCATGCATGCCAAGAAGATTGATGTTGCATTATTAAAAATAGATCTGAAAAAATCATACGACTGTATAGACTGGTGATTTATTAGATGCCTCCTTGCTAAGATTGGCTTAGATGGAAAATGTTCTAATTGGATTATGGCATGTGTTGTTGATGTTAATTACACTATTCTTATAACGGTATTCCAACCCCATTTTTCATGGTTGCCAGAGGTTTGCGACAAGGTTGTTCGTTGTCGCCACTTCTTTTCATACTTGTCATGGACTCTTTGAGTCTTCACATTAAAAGGGCGGTCCATGAAAAGAGATGCCGTCCAATTCCTATTAGCCGGGACATTTCCATATCTCATAGCCTATTTGTTGACGACATCCTTCTATCAACAATGCTTTGTAAAGTATCTTGGATATATTTACATGAAATTTTGGAGAAGTTTCAAAAGGCTACTGGGATGTGTATTAATGAGGGCAAATCATCCTTTTATTTAGAAAACATTCACAATGATCTTATTTCCTTCCTCTCTCAACTTTTCAATATTAAAGCTATTCCTATCAAGGATGGGCTGAAATACCTTGGTTATCAATTAAAACCTGTTGGCTACTCCACTGTTGATTGGACATGGATTCCCATTCAATTTTACAAGAGAATTGCCAGATGGGAATACAAATGTCTGTCTATCACTAGTCGAGCGATTTTGACCTAGGCTGTGTTGGTTCAAATTATGGTCTACTGGGCACATCTCTTCTTCATCCTTGCATCCATAATCAATAGCCTTGAAAAACTGACTACTAATTTCATCTGGGGAAGTCACAAAGAGCAGAAAAAAATTCATTTAACTAAGCTCTCGATGTTGGCTCGTCCAAAAAAGATGAGGGGCTGGGGTATTATGGACGTAAATCTGTTCTGAAAAGCACTCCTTTGTAAGTCCATGTGGAAGGTTGTTTTGGGAGATTCTCATTGGAGCAAGGCTATCATGTCTAAGTATATGGATAACAGAGACATCACTTTCTGGTATAGACAGGGCACCATTGGAACCTCTTGGGGTTCTGCTATTTGGCGAATTTTTCGAAAAATTGAGCACTTTTTCCTTCAAAATCAGATATTTAAATATCAGTCCAGGAAAAAAATCATTATTGGTCTGGATGCCATCACAGGGGAGGGATGGGATAAATCCCATTTCTCATCAGTTACTTGGGGCATTGCAGCATAGAGGGATTATTTTTTGGGACAGGGCCATTTGCAAATGGGAGGGAGCCATTCCAATATGGAAGATGGCAAGTGAGTTTGGTCTTAATGATGCACTGGCTCTCCAATGGAACCTGGCCACATTGGCTATGAAGGATAGAGGTATATTTCGTACAAAAGCCGAGGACATCCTTATATGGAAGGGGCTTGGTGGTAGATCTTCAGTATATGTTAAGCACATCTATCTACAACTCCTTCTCTCAAAATCCAAACAACTGACACACATCTTCCCACTCTCCTTATGGAAAACAGGCTGCCCCCTTAAGATCATTTTATTTGCTTGGTTAGTCTTTCACAACAAGAATCTTACATGGGAAAATCTCCAAAAAAGGAATTGGAGTGGGCCCGCCATTTGTCCCCTGTGCAGATCAAATATTAAGAACAACCTACATATTTTTCTTCTCTATCCCCAATCACATATGATATAGCAGAAATTGGCTGTCCACTCCGGCCTCAACAAAATCACTTTCCCCTCCATTTTGGAAGCATTTGAATGGTGGGACAACATGAACATTGACTGGAGGCCTATTCCTTTGTTGTCCTTATGGGCTATATGGAAATGGCGGAATGCGGCTATATTTAACTCAAAAATGGATAATCACTTTATAGTTTTTGAATCCATTCTCTATCAGTACAATGCTCTAAATCTCTCCAAACACAATTTGGGTAGAAGAGGGAAGAAGGCTCTATCAATGGAACCCTTCGATGTCCCGCGAGCCTATTTTGATGTAGCGGCTCAAGAAGGATACTAAGCATGTGGTGTCTATATCATTCCTATGGAGGGGCAGCAAATTGAAATATATTGGAACGGTGGTGTTGGATCCAATAACAAAGCTGAGGTTATGGTGTTGGCTAGCCTTTTATCCTTCTGCGATTTTCTCAACATTCAAGAGTTGCAAATTTTTGGGGATTCAAAGGTGATTATTGATCATGTTCAGTCTATTCACATCATAAAAAACATCAACTTATCAGGATGGCTGAACAAGATTGAGGCAATATGGAACTTCGGAAAGGATTACTCTATAGCCCATATTGACAAAGAAAAAAACAAAGTGGCTAATGCTCTATCGAAGAAAGGACTTTCCTCTCAACATGAAGTATGGATGATGAGTATTACAGTGGGCAATAAATCTCACCAAATTCAGGAATTTATCATGTCAGGTACATAATTCTCTCTTCACCTCGTCGCCAATCTGGTATGCATCTGGCCCCCACAATCTAGATTTTCTCTTCGGTTTTTTTAATCTATATTCAGCCATGTTTATTTGCTGATGCCTCATATTTTGTCTTAATCTGATTCCAAACATACTGTACATTCTGATGAAGTTCTGTAGTCTCGGGTTAATTAGAACACCCTCTATTTTGTTTTGATTTTAGTTATTCAGCGTTATCATGTGATCACCATATAGTCTTATGATGTACTATTTTATCGCATATAATATTTAATAGAAATTTAGCTTTTTTCGTGCTGAAAAACAAACTAAGATTGGAAAATACTATGCTCCAAAACATAATTCTGGGACTTTTGAATGTTCTTTTAATCTTTCAAGGCACTTCTCAATTAAAAAAGTCATGCCAGATTACTGCAACTGCCTCATGCATTGAAAAAAACTATATATAGTATCACATTTTTTCTAACTAATCCTCGAAGAAATCTTGTAGAACAATGTAACTGATTGGTTAGCATGCTTTAAGCTCGCTCATTATATTAATGAGAGCTTTTGTACTTGGAACCTTTCCATCCTCCATGGCAATACTACATTTTATGTATTGATTTGTATTTAGTTTACTAAAATCATATGACATGACTTGAGATGATTGCATATTAGTATTTCCCAGTTCGAACTATTGGTTCCTAATCAAAACCAGCGCTGGTGTTTTAGTCTTAAAACCGTACCAGATAACACAGTACTAATATAACAATTTTTGGCAGTCTATAGCACTCTCAAATGTAGAAACTGCAAACAATATTGAATTAGAAAAAGGCCATGTCAAATCACAACTGCCTCATGGCTTGAAGAGCGCTATGAGTTTTTAAATTTATAATTTTCCCAACCACACCTCTTTAAAGAGAAAATTAAGCTTGAACGCCAAAATATAGATCCTACATAATATATAAGATATAATGCAAATGATACAGATGATTGGTTATCATCATTTCAGTTGTTAATATCAATGATAGGTTCTATACTTCAACTTTTCCATCCTCCTTAGTAATACTACATCCCATATACCAAGTTGTACTTGGTTTTATGAAGCTATTCATGGCACATGGCTTGAGAGCCTATCTCATTTGAATTTACATGTTCCAAGTATTGGTCCCCACTTAAAACCAGCCATTTGTGAGGTGAACTATTGTTTTACTTCTAAAACTGTACCACATATCACACTATAGTAGTTTTGGCAGCTTACAGTCCTCATATGGGGAAAGACTGCTCTATCTGTGACGATATTAAAACCCATGATTCCAACCATATGAGTTGAGATTGCGATCTGAAACAGTTCTCGTGAAATACATGACCTACAAAGTAAATTTATTCTTGGCATAAATTTTTCTATAAGATAGATAAACTATTTCTAAGGCACCCTTGTCATTCAATGCAGGTCTGATATATCCAAGCAAATAAAATAGAAATAAAATATTGGTTCAAATGATGTTTTACTTTTCTACACTGTAGAGAGTTCTTCGTCTATACTGTAGAGAGGTCTTCCTATTTCTTTTGACGAGGGATTTTAATCCTATGTTAAGATTTTCTTTGACAAGCATCGACATGTTTGTTCCATTTGCTTGCTCAGACTGATTGTTCTATGAATCAGAGGGTTAAATTGTGATTTCTTCCCTTTTCTGATTACCATGAGGCTTAAGCTTTTCAGTGGACACAAGTCTGTCTATCTTTCACGCGCTATGCAACTCAGTTCCAGTGGCACCCATGTTTGCCTACTTCCAATCAAATAATAAGATAATTTTATGAATGTCCACAAACAACCAAGGGATAGGTCAATGAGACTAGATAGTAGAGTACAAATTTTGATTAATCAGAAAAGAAAAATGGGACTCTGTCAATCAGAGATCAAATTTTGGTACAGAACATCTTCCTTCATTGTGAACGTGTCTTTGATGTCTTTTTAACATGCTGTTAGATCTGAAAAGGAAAATGTTTGTTTAGAAATTTTTTGGCGAAATCACATAATTGATCATTTGTCGACGCAATTATGTGATTTCGCCAAAAAATTTCTAAACAAATGTTATGGATCACAGAAGTCTAAATTCTTTAAGGAAAATGTTACAAATCATAAAGTTTTACCAGTGGTGAACATTTGACAATGCAAAATGTTGGAAAGGAGAGCTGCTCAAAGATGCATTAATGGTTTATTTCCTTCCATTAGGACTTCTTTGTCACCATCAGGAGCCATCAATGCCACCCAAGATTACTCCTTAGAGACCTATCAGTCCAGGTCACTCTCTAGAGGACATTATTAGTCAGGCACTCAGTGCTGACCAGTGACATTTACACCATTGCATCAGATGATGAGCAGGGCAAACTCCCTCCCTTCTCTTATGTGGCAGCTACATCTCAATCCATGCTAGGTTTCTTGACAGGCTCTCCTTCACTTTATAGGGTTTTCTTTTTTGGAATATAAACTGCTAGCACGTAGCCAATGTTATGTCAATTCATTTCCTATTATTCTTGTACTCAATTTTCCTTTCATTTTCACTCATTTTAGTGGGGTGTCTTTAGCAATCCCCTGTTTTGCTGGGCTATTATTGCTGGTTGTAGACACCAGTTCCTTTGACCTATTTTTCTCTTGAAAAAGCATTAATACAATTTTCAATTTTCAAGTTTTTAATGAAAAAAGATTTCAAGAAAATGGACAATAAAAGGAATGAAAAAATTCAAGTTTGGTTCATTCTTGTTGTACATGTCAGAGTCAATACCCGGAGCCCAGGATTGGTACCACTTATCTGGAAATTATTTTCCAAAGGAATAGTTAAAAATGTGATCTATTTCTACTTCGCTAGAAAACAAGTCCATCAAGAAACAGATCCTAACAAGTTGTCAGAAATATTCACCATAAACTGTCCAAGTCATCATTAATGTGGCAAATGGGATTATTAAGTATTAGTTCAAGAAGAAAAACAAACAGTAGATTGCATGTACAACAGTATTTTAACCCATTAATAATGCAAATAATAAGAGCTTACCAAAACTACAGACAGCAATAAGAACCGATAACTAAATAAGTAGGTGGTTAAATACAAAGGCATAAAAATATTAAACTTGGTAAGATAACGATCTCATTCAGAAGAATTCTGGGAAATATAAAAGTAATGGATTTGAAGATTCTCTGTGCCCAAATTCTTGAAATTGCTGTGACTCAAGCTTTGGACGAACTCCCCCAACTGTATTCTCTGTATCTGGGTGGATTTTTCTCATTGACCAAATCAGGTAGAGGTCCCACCATAACATAATACGAAGGATTTAAAAAGAATGGGACAGAGAACCTTTCTTTCTTGTCATTCACCACCACCCGATGTTCTATACTCTCATATTTGTCATTGCTCCAAACCTGCACAACACAAAAAAAGGTTTGTTTCTATGAAAACTGTAGGGTGCTTAAAACAAAATAAGTTGCTTCTAAGGCAGCACTGACAGAATGAATGCAAGCTATATATGGTCATCCACTCATAGATCAATATATTTTATTTCCAGACTAATGCAATGTACATAGCCAAAACATATATTGCCTTAACCATTTTGTTAAAGCTTGTTTCTTCTGGCTTCACTTGTAAACAAAGAAAAATATCATTTCATTAACAGAGACAATTGATTATTTAAATTGTGCAATCTATTTCAGTTAAGAAACCAACAATTTTTTTTGTTTCATTCCTGGGAAACTAGAGTTGTGTTATGCTGGACAGTTACATCATACATGGCTTTGAACGTATCAGATTGAAGATATCCCGAGGACTATTCTGCATAACATGAATTTGTATGGGCAAGAGTAAGAGAATTTTGCTCCAATTTACACTACCCCACAAACCCATCCAATAATGTCATACATTCTGTCATGTGATTCCTCAGAGTATGGTTATGAATTAGCTCAAGCATCCAAGGTTTCTGATTTTCCAAGACTTGAGTTTGCCTTGCTCATACTTACACTTTCTTAAGAGGCAGTACCACTGCAGGCACTGCTGTGGGTGGGATTATTCTTACAGCATGCATTTTGTTTTTCAAGCAAAAAGAATAAGATGATATCCATGCCTGTAAGACGACATCTTTGAGGTAAAAAATCTTTGTCAATGTATCATCAGTGAGCAATTCTGCTTGTTCCAAACAAGGCAGCGTCCTTGTCACTGCTACAGATACACGAAACATAAAAAAATTGGTGGAAGCTACATCTCAAAGGATATGCAGGAATTTTTTAATTTTAGGAACTTGGATCATTGCTTTAACGTTTATAACTTGGCATCAATGGGACTGTTGTACTCCCGGCCCTTTATGATTAAAAAAGAAGAAACATGCCCTGCCAGGACCTTAGAATAATTCAAAAAGATGAAACATGCCCTGCCAGGATCACTGGAGACGATCCTTTATCAGGATGCTGCTAGGTTCACTGAACTATTCAAACTCAGGTTGACCATTGATCACATGTTCTGGGTAAATCTCTTTTCTATTTGCTTGTGTAAAAGGCAGTAACGTGGTACCACCATACCAGCATGTCTTCACTCTATAGGTAGGTTTGCAATATTTTCCAGAGCAGCCATAGCCCCAGTATGTTTTGATGTGGAGCAAGCCTTCGATTCGAAATAAAGGTCGTTAAAGAAGCTAAAAAATTCTTTCCAAATCTGTAATTTTATTACGATTCTGGAAAATGCCTAAAGCAACGGAACGAGTTACAGCATAGGTATATCAGTGGTCAAGTATCAAGCATTTGAAGAAGCGTTTGGTTTAAGAGCAATACAAGGAGGCAACCAGCACACAGAGTTACAGCATAGGTAGATCAATGGTCAAGTATCAAGCATTTGAAGAAGCGTTTGGTTTAAGAGCAATACAAGGAGGCAACCAACACACAGAAATGTATTCTTCGAGAGTTTTGAGAAAATCTTTTTTGTTTTTAATCATGTGGTGAATCTGTAATTGCAAATCCGTAAGGGAGACTGATCCACTTTAGTGGTTATCACTATAACACTAATATCCAACAATTTGCAAAAGATCCACTTTAGTGGTTATCACTATATAACACTAATATTCAACGATTTGCAAGCTAGATGATTTAGCAAGAACCCAGACTCACTCATAAAAAAAAGTCTATTCCTTAAACAAGAATCACAATCAAAATCAATAAAAAAATCATTTTTGTTATATCCTATTCATAAAAAGAGTCATATCCTTAAACGAAGGTCATAATTAAAATCAATAAAAAATCATTTGTGTTATATCCTATTACTGTGTTTGGAAAAACACAAACACATGGTGAAAAGCAGAGGAATGCACCCTTTGACATGATCGAGGCACCATCTGAGAAACAACTCAATTTCAGAATTACAAATGGTATAGCAAAAGATCTAACCACCTATGACACATTCTTGGAAGAGTATCCCATACTTTTGGAAGTGTGTTGCACATTGGAGGAAGAGCTCACATTGGAGAGGACACCCTAAGAAGCACATGTCAAAGGCACAAAGCCTTTTGAAGAACCTAATAAGAGAACATCCAGATTTCATGAAAAAATTTAGTGGTCAGATGATTTAATATTCTCTAAATAGTGGATCTGGAAATTGCCTACTATTATATTGTCATTTCTTGGTGGCGAAAATGGATTTAAAAAATTACTTATTATTTTACAGGAGAGTTGTTGTGGATCTGGAAATTGCCTATATCATATTATATTGTCATTTCTTGCTGGAGAAAATGGATTTAAAAATTTACTTATTTTACTGGAGAGTGGTTGAGAAAGCAGAAGATAAAGTATTTTATTGCTTTTTCTCAGAGATGTTGACGGGTCTAGGAGCTGTAGCCATATCTTATTGTGTTCTTACTGGAAAATGATGAATTTAGAAAACTCAACCTTTTACAAAATAATATTAGGATGAATCTAGATGCATATTCTTTTATTTGTTTTTTAAAATGGATTTGTGAGAGTATTTTTTTTTAATATAATTAAATATTTTAAGAAGTGTATGTAGGTAAGGGTTTTTATGTAAGTGTAGTTTCTATTTTTTAGCATGTTGATAAGTATATGTTATTGGAAATTACTATTATTTTACTATAATAAAGGTTTTATAGTATGGTAGACACGCATGTGACCACGGTGTTGGGGTTCGAATCCCTCCTCGCCCACCCCGAAAGGGGACAAAGGTGTTGGGGGTTCGAATCCCTCCTCGCCCACTCCGAAAGGGGACAAAAGGGAGGCCTTTCGGGGTAGGTATATTATGATTGGGATAATGGACTTTTTTGGTAGGCACTTTTCAGAACATTTGTATTACCTTTTTAAGCCACAAGGATTACTTCAAGATACACGAACCCACATCGGTGGGACAGGAGGAGATTAAATGAAGTTTTTCTATTAGATTTTTTTTATTGTTTTTTATTCTCTAATTGAATCCCTCTATGTTAAGTCATTCCTATGGAAGGTTGCAAGATGTTATTCAAGTTGAAGTAAGATCACTCTTTATGTGTTAAACATATGAGTAAGTAGAGCACTTTGATAAGGAACCACACATCTTTATGGATTTTTATCATTTATAAGTGAGTTTTTTGCATGTTGTAATAGATCTTATTCTAGTGACTCCTCGGCTTGTACAAGAGGACAGCATGTCTAATGTTAGAAAAGGGTTTATGTGGTGAAATTGACATCCCTCTTGAGTTGCCCATTGATTAGCACCAATCTTGGCCTTTGGATCTCAAGTTCTAGTTTGATTGGAAACACCTCCCATTTTGTAGCCATAAGCTTTTTTCATATCCTCAATGCATCTAAATAGCTATCCCATCATAAAAAATAATGTCTATATGTTTTCAAATGGGAAAACGAAATATGTTGTGTTTCTTTGATATGATAAAGGTCAAATAAACCATTAACTATTTCAATCAACTATTAAAATTTTTAGCATTAACTTGGCCATCATATGTTGGTATTTCAAGATTTATTTCAACATGGAATATTAAAAGATGAAGGAATTGGAGACTTGATATTACCTATATCTCTGTGTTTTTTTTCCTTTGGAGCCTTTTGGATCAACCTTTTCTTCTTCATGCTCGGTCTCAACTAAGTCTCATTATTTACCCTTCATTATTAGGAATTGTGTTACCATCTTAATCAAGGAAGCAATGCTCTATTCCAATCAAGTAAATTTGGCTTCTAAATCTTCTTTATCATGTTCTTCATGAGAAATCCCTACCATTCTTGGTTTTCTACTCCTCTCTAGACCTTGCATCATCATTTCTCCACTTTTTGGGTATCCATTGTGGGTGTTTATCATAATAGTTGTTTACCAAGTGTACCTAGTGTATTTGAGCTTGGCCCTATTTTTCTAACCAACACAACTCCCTTACTCCAAAATTAAAATTGCATTTCTTTGCAATTTATTGTCAATTGAATTCAACCTTCTTAATGTGAATTCATCAACTAGGAGAATGACTCTATTTCAAAGTGGTTTCAAGATTTGTCTACTCGCTATATAAAGCAAGATCAATACCCAACTATGGAGCAAGTTCAATAAAAAAATATGTTACGTCAATAATACAACATATTCTAAATATCTAAAAATATCATATATCTCTATCCATTTAAAATTGAAACTAATTAAGAGAAAGATGTCATGACTCATAACTCATTATTGTCAATGCTATCACCATATACATGAAACACCAAACATATAAATTTATAACTCTTTTCCCATGCAAAGCTAGTTGTAGGTAATTGATCACTTGCATGATCTTGGGGGAAAATTACTTAATTGTATGTGGGATATATATTGCCAAAACAAAGTCCATGATGATTGTAGGAAAAATCTACAAGGAACGATGAAAGTTTGTTTGTAGCTAATGATACACACAACACACAAGTATGTTCTTCCCTATGACAAGGACTAAATGAATGGATAGTTTGGTTATTGATTCTACCCAACAACTGAAACACAAAAAAATTAGTGTGATAGCTAAGAACCAAGGAATCTAAATGTTGTGGATATCAATTGGGTGTGTAATAGCCTACATGCTACTATTAATTAACAATGGAGAAAAATCATGAGAAGTACATTGTGCATTGACTCATAGCCTACATGCTACTGTTAATTAACAATGGAGAAAACTCATGAGAAGCACATTGTGCATTGACCCACTACAGCTTTAGCCAATGACCAACGAAAGAATACAACATCGACAAACTAAAGTGAAAAATGGAAACAATGACCAACAACTCTTTTGTTCAATAGTCAATCTCAATTGGCTTTGTGATGGATGGTCTGGAACAGCCCATTATTGCAGCCATCAAAGTGCATTGGAAAAAGGGCCATGTGCCACATATGGAATTTTTATTAAATAGAATTCACATAGTAATACACCCCAAAAAGACAAGAAAACATGAAATCACAATCGTACAACAATTAAGCAACATGTATTATATCAAAGAAAACTCGAAGCAAAATCTGTAGCAATAAATGAATTTGCTCATTCTTTATTTCTCGACAATCATAACCTTTAAGCTTTTATAACATCATAGATTATAGACTTCGAAAATGTTTTATGAATTCTATCTCTTTTCAATGAAATAACCAGTAACCATTATAGCTTGGATATGAACTTTCACACACGTTTAGTGTGAATATCTGAGAAGTAGTTTAACATTTTTTAAAATATTATTTTTTAAAAGTAATACTATTTTGTAATTTACTTTAGTAAAAAATTGTGAAAGTCTTATTTTTTTGCAATTGAGTCTAATATTGTACTAGACTATGAGTAATATTTAAAATAGATTCTTCACTAAAACTATAAAGACAATGCAAGGAAGAGGGAAAAGACATACTAATTCTTCACATAAACAATTTTGTTTGAAGGTGAAGAAAAAGGTTGAGGAAAGGAGAGAAAAATGCAACAATGAGAAGAACAACTCAACAATGATTACAAGTTGAAGCTCTATTCCTATAGTGAATTCCGTATAGTTGTATGGCATGGCCCTATGGATCCATATAGTTTTATGAACAATTCATAAAATCCGTACAACCATATGGACATAGTTGTATTGCATGTTTCTCAAACCAATTTTGCAGTTTTCTCATTTAGCAGGTAGAAAGGCTCATTTTTTAGGTATCCTTATAAGTTTTGAGTCATTAATGATAAACTCGTTTGAAGGAAAAATTTGAAAGACAAACTTAGTGTTTTTCGTTTTGTGTTTTATTCTTCCACTTTATTTTCTATCCATCTATGTGATTGAAGCATATTCATATTTTTTACTTACATTATTGAGTAAATTCAAGGTATGATTTATTTAATAAAGAAGCATAGGACAATAGTTACCTAAGGTTTGGAAACTTTACAATAACCCCTTCTTAAATGCTACAAATGAGTTTATAGGCAATGTTGGCTTGTTGGGGTCAACTAGAAGGTTGGACGTTCTCAGCATTTCAACATTCTTATTCTCCTTTGTCCTTGTATGGTAGCATCGGTATGCAAGATTCCTTTGTATTTGTATTTCTTTCTTTTAATTTTAGTTCTTTGTGCTTTCATTGGCATGCAATGATAGGGTGAACAAGCATGGGGCCCTTCACACTATTAATCTCATCCTCCGACCATGTTATCAATTTCATACCATGAAGCTTTACTTCAATATCCAATCTCTTGGTTTTGCCGAGTGTTTTTCATTAAGTTGATCCATTAAACCATTTTATGTTTGTTGCAAATGTGTTTTTAATCAAAGGGGTTGAGTATCTTTTTGTACCTTGCACCACTTCTAGTATCAACCCAACAACAATAGCAAATGGAAGAAGAAAAAAGAGGAAGTTACATGTGAATTCATGACTAGATGGTGATATGATGTAAGAATATGTTTCAATGCCACTCACTTTCCTTATTATCAATGTATGGTAGATACTAGAGTTTCATGTGGTTTAGGCTTCAAATGCCCTTGTTTACATGATCCAAGGGGACCATTTTTATAGAAATAAGTTCGAAGAATAGGTGAGTACATCACAAAATTAGAAACCCCAAGTAAAACAAGTTGTTTCATCATTGTCGATGGACAAATTAATGGAAGAACCAATGCCATTATTAATAGCCTTGTTTCTTGTCCATAAGAAAGTGGATGCATCTAATTAAGTGAAAGATTCACATTTATTATCTTATCCCCTAAGCAAAGTAATTATATGGGGGTCAAGAATGTTGTCCAAATCATCATTGAGAATGCTTCCAAGTATCTCATTGTAGGTAATTTGTTAGAGGACAAACACCGAATTATTTTTTTCACTTCATCTACAAAACATTATTTGGACCTCATTTAGGAGGACATAGAAAAACTTGAGTGGGAAAAGAGGATTGTGTGTCAAGAAAAAGGCATAACCAAATACATCTACAACTACACATGGGAATTGAAGCTTATGAGGAATAACATTGGGGAAAAGGATATTGTTAAGCCAACCATTACACAATTCACAACAAACTTTCTTACTTCGCAATATCTAATTGACTAGAAGATGCTGCAAAACACATTTTCTTGTTATGATTGGAATACATCTTAGTGGAGTTGCAAGATTGAAAGGAAACAAATTATGAACAAATTTTATAAAAATATTTTTTAGAAAAAGGCAGAAGAGATGATCAAATTCACCAAGCCTCTTCATAAAGTGTTGTAGATAGTGGATATTGTGAAACCCACCATCGGTTTTGTATATGAGGGCATGCTCAAACCAAAGAGAATAAAAGTAGCATACATGGATAAGAGACAAAATTATTTTCCTATTTGGAAAATCACTAAAGAGAAATAAACAAGCAAGCACATTGACCTATACACATAGTTGGCTAATTCTTAAAACCAAGATACATGTTAGCTGTCATACACTCCATAGAGGAAAAGTCTAACCTCACTTGAACAAGAAAACCTAAGAGAACTACTAAGTTAGTCACTAACTATCACTTGAATGAATCATTCCTCACTTTAGGCTTGGAAAAACAAAGCCAATGGGGTGGAGAATCCCTTGGGCTTATCCATGGGGGCTTCACTGGGGGAGCAATATCATACCACATGGGTTCATATTGGGGGATATTTATTGAGGAAAAAATGACAATATATTGGGTGATATATAGGGGGTAAAGGGTTTTTATATTGGCAGGTATAAAAAATGGAGCTCAAAGTTAATGAAAAAATATAAAGGGGTATAAAAAATGTTAATGAAAAAATGGATACCTACAATATCTAGTGGAAGTAGGGGTTTTTTTAATTCGGAAGGTGTATTGGTTTCATATTGGTAGGGTGTTAGATAATCTGATTTTTAGGTGTATTTACCAATATGTAGTCAAATTAAGGGTATTGTTTAATATGCCATGAACACACATGATAGATTAGAGGTTCATTGAGTGAAACCCCTATGGTCTTATCCTAGGTTCTATCATTGTGGTTGTTAAATTTGGAATAACAAAGTTGCTAACTCACAACCACATGATTATTTTTGGAGATTAACTTGTTGCTCACAAGGTTAGCCTAGATAATCCCAATTTAGAAAAGGGGTAGTATTGGAAGCAAGGACAAGACGATCTCATGGTAGATGGTTTAGTGATCATTAAACTTGATTTTGAGATAATTTTGTGAGTACAAGTGCCTTGATTATCTCAATGTATAATGTGTTGTTATTCTTTAAACGTTAATTAAATGAAATAAGATCGCTCATGTATTTTAAATGAGTATGACATCATTAACAAAAATGAAATTTTATCTCATTAAATATGAACTATTAAAAATAATCAAAAAATAAAATCACACTTTAAGATAAAATCACACTTTAACATGCTATAAAAATTGACATGTGAAGTTTTCATACCAAATGTGCTACTAGTCCTGAAAAATGCATCAATAGCTTTACAATAATGAAAGAGAATTACATTGTTCATTTTAAATGTGTGTATATAAAAATTGTTCTCAACTTAATTCTCATTAAATTAAATGTAAAATGATGCTAGTTGAAATCAACATCTAAGATATAGGTTGTAGATTTAATTTTCTTTAACATCCCATTGTCAACATTTTTAAATCCTCACCAGAAATAAATTTATGATTGGAAATTAAGAGTGTTTTAATCAAAAATTACTTATCTTCACATATCCATGTGTTCATAATCATTTATAATATATTATATTTAGATAATATTGAGTTACAAATGTAAAGATGAAATTAACCAAAAAAAATTAATAAAAAAAGGCATTAGAAATTAAAGAAATTAAGTCCAAAACTTCACATTATCTAACATTATTTATGTGTGATCTGATAACTTGCATGGTTAGCTTCAATTTACCGTTAATATTCACTTAATTGCAAAAAATTTAAACTAAACCGTTAAAAACCATTGGGTGGAGAATTTAAATAAAAAAACAACTAGCTAAAATGTATGGGGAATTTGCATATTAAGGAAGATTTGGATTAACCAATCATGTAACAATTTTTCCCATTCATTTAAATATTTAAAGAAAAATATAAATGATCTAAGTAATAAAAATGGCTTATGAGTTATGGTTTTATTAGATCGTCTAAATTTGTCCATGTATTTAAATTTAAAATTTTAATATGGAAAATTCTTTGAACAACTAGCTCATAAGATATGTGATTTATTTAAATTTGTTAGCATAATGAGCTAAAGAAACTTAATTGGATGGAAAAAACAAAATTTAATTGAACTTTAATTTGGTATGAAATATCCATGTGAAAGAAACTTATTTGGATGGGAAAAAATAATTAATTGAATTTTAGTTTGGTATGAAATATCCCTTTTCTTTGACTTGTCTCATTTTTCTTGATTTGAACATTTTATTAAATAATGTGCCAGGAAAAAATAGCTTCTAATGTTACACACTTTCCCAAAAGTGTTATATCGAATGCATGTAAAATAACCATTAACATAAAGAAAATAAAGAAAATTTTGAAGTAAAGACGACATGTTGATACTATTACCTCAAATAAATTGTAATTAAAATAAAATTGGAAAGTGGTTTACACATACCTCGCTTAAACTCTTACCCTTTGATGACAAGGTTACTACTTCAAGAAGAAAATTGTTGAAAGCCCCTTAACAATATTTAAAAAAACAAAATAAATGTTTAAAACATATTTTCTCTAATGAGGTAAAGTGCTTTCCTTTTGTAAGAGAAGAAATTTGTTGAACCATCAACCATAATCTATGTGCTCAATACAATGGTTTCTAATAAACCTTTGTCCACTTTTGTCCACATGTGTGAGGTAGACAAGTCAAACAATAATAAAAATAGTGGACTGCTACCTTAAAAAGGGTCCATTCACATGGATTTTAAATGGTCAAAACACACAATGACGTGCATATAAAAATTCCTACAACAATGTAACTTGGTAAATTTTATTGTATTTTTTCTATTATGATACCATTTGGAATTCCTACAGTGAAGAAGCGGCATCCAATGGGATTGGTCTAGGAAAATTCTGGGAACTCTATCAAAAGATAATTATCCCTAAAGTTGGCTACCTTTTCTAGAAGTTGTGGAAGTAAATAATAATGAGGAATGGTCAAATCACTTCATAGAAGCTTGTAGAGGGGTAATAGCAATGGCTAGTTGTATTCACATTTATGGATGTCACATAATAGTTCACAAATACATCAAATAAGATCTTATGCATGAACATGGATACAAGAAGAGTGGCACCCCTCATACATGTTTTAGAAATATATATGTAATGAATAATAATGATTTTCAAATAATGTTGAGTGTACATGAACACTATTGTAGACCTCTGGTGATGATGCAACATCCATGTCATTGTTCACGTTAATATGGATCCCAAGGAATGGGAACTCATCCGAAGGAACATTAATACATATCCCAATGTAGGTGAATATAACTATAGGTAGGTACACAATTCCTAATGCAGGTAAATTTATCACAAGGCATCGTGCACACACCACAAGGAATGGTACTTGGATCCCAATGGATAGTACCCAACCTATGAAGACACATCCAACCTCAATTAGTTGTTAGGTAGTAACATAGATAATATAATTTAACATAAATAACCTAAGTTCATCTTACCAATTTACTTGAAACAAACAATGTGGGACAACCTTACCCCTATTGCATGTGTATGGGCTAGGACATAAGGTATTTCCCAAGTCATGTTGGTTAAAGTAGGTAAATGGTGTTAAGTACTTATATTGGGGGTATAAGGGTAACCTGTAGAGCCTCTAACCTACACCTCATCATTCACTATTATCTACCATTTTCCTCAGTCTTTCCTTATCTTTCCTTCACTTTTGCCTCATTTTCACCATAAAACCACCCAGATCATTACATTAGGTGTTATTAAGCATGATCAAGAAAGTTTTGCTAATGGATGACTATTTGTTTAGATTTTGACTTACTTGCAGGAATCCCGCAGCTATCTGATGATCCTGCAGCTATCTGAAGATCCTGCAGCCTTTTTGTTAAACGCAATGTTCCACGTGTTGGTTTGCCAGATGAGCCACATGGGCACTTAGGTATCAACGTGCTCGAGGTTCCTGTCCCATTTTTCCAGCCATCCACGTCATCTTTATCCACGGTCAAAGCTGGTCAAGTTACGGTCAACTCAAGGCTGTTTAACGGTGATTGTGAGCTGCTTGGTCACGTCAGCTCAGACGGTGGCTTGCCCGTGTTTTGCAGGACGTGGGGAACATAATCTAAGTTTGGATTTAATCCCCATGACGACCAGGACCTCCAGCTCACCCACGCAGGCTCATGACGCGTCTATTTAGTTTTAATTGCACATGACAGTTTGTTATTTTCCGTTTCTAGCAGCACGCATAGGCTATCCTTCAGATGCCTATAAATACTTGCGTCTGCGTACGCTTAAGAGACTTTTATTTGCTGTATGCTGATGAACTTGATATAATTTTTAAGTGTTTTTAAAACTCTGTTTTTATAGTGCTGTTCTAGCACTCTTTACTGTACATTTCTGCATATGGAGTAATAGAACCAGTGCTGTTTTGGAGCTTTCAACACTTTGAGTTCTCTTAGGTTATGTGAATGGAGGGCCCCTGTTCATACTAGCCTTGTATAGTATTTTCATGATTCAGCATTCTCTTTTCTTGATCTATGTACAACATAATTTACTTCACTTTAATTCATTTTGGATCCTTTCTTTAAGCTGATCAGCATTTCTTTTTGCAGGTTTTGACCCGGGATTATTTGTGTGTTCATGTGTTTGCTTTGCATCTAGTGGTAGTTTCAGTTGACAAATTTAAAGCTGCTGCTCCTTATTCTATTTTCATAATTAGTTTTTAGTTTTAATTTTCAAAACTGTCTGCTAATATATGTATGGTCTCTTTCTATGAATTGTTTACCTTTTTAGAGATCAGAATACTAATCACTTGCAGCTAGCTTTGAGTGCTTTCTAGACTAATCCTTAGCTACTCTCTAATCATGCTTTACACAGTACTATGTGATATAGGCAAAGAGTTAGAAAGAGCAAAATAATATCACTAGTCTTTAAAGTAGATTTTCTCATTTTTATCAGTTATTAGACTTACTTTTAGCTACTTCTTAATCGTGTCTTACACAGTACTATGTGTTAGAGGCAGAGAGTTAGGAAGAGATAAACTTTATCATTGGTCTTTTAAGTGATTTTCTTATTTTTGCAGCAGCGTGAATGGTGTCTAATGCCATTAGAAGAGTGGTTCTTTGCTTTCAGTTATTTTAATTCATTTCTTTCAAAGCATTCCTTTCTCAGCAATTAGTTAGGAATCACTAATTACACACCCTCACTCATTTAGAATTCACTCCACACACACCATCACTCATTTGTTTATAAATACATCATCTCATCTTAGGAAGATAAAATAATCACAAACAACACCCCCAAACGACAAAAAGCTTTAAGAGGTTGCTTAAGTACATATAGTACACCTTCACTTCATCAGCTTACGAGCCCCGGGTTGACAAATTAATGATATCAATTTAGGAATACTAAATTGACCAAACATTTTGGCGCCGTTGCCGGGGAAGTGAAATTAAGTAGCCATATTCTTAAAAGAAAAAAAAAACAACATAAGATTTCAAGGAAAGAAGTCGATAACCTATCAAAGTATGCTCTCCTCTTGCACTGCAAAGTGATCTGGAGGATCAGAAAAGAGAAAGTTATTGATTTAGTAGCTTCTTGAGTATGCTCTCTTCTTGCACCCAGAGTGAACTGGAAGATCAGAAAAAGAACTATTAACTTGACTTGAAGAAAATAAAAAAAATGACATGCATAGAGCTAGAGATTCTAGAGGAAGGTTTTTAGCTAGAGTTCGAGGTTCAATTTTTACAAGTCCATCTGCTCCAAGGGATAGACAAGAGACACCACCCTTATCTCCAGCCAATACTCCTAGTCCTAGAGTTCTTGGAATTCAAGAGCCAACAGTTGACTCTCCTGCACCTTCTATTGAATTTGAACTAGGAGGAGACTCTTCCCTTTCTCCTACAGAAAGACCAATTGTAATTGAGGAAGTAGAATCATCCGAGGAAGAAGGAGAGATCTTTTCTCATTCACCTCTTGTAGAAGAACCAGAAGATTTGGAAATCCCTAGGAGACCCATTATGGCAGATGAAGAAGTAGGAGGTAGAGGTAGAGGTAGAGGAGGTAGAGGAGGAAACAATGGAGGTGGTAGAGGACCCATCGGAGGAGGAAATAGAGATGGCGATAACTCATTTGGGTTCCCTATCGTTGATGAGGATTCCAGAGCCACCATGAAAATCATATCACCATCTGTCCTCCCTAACTTCCATGGGTTAAGATCTGAAGACCCTAAAACATTCTTATTTGAGTTTGAAGTGGTATGTCGAACTTATGACTATCTAGATGACTCCCAAAAACTCAAATTGTTCCCTTCAACACTAAAGGATCAAGCTTTAAAATGGTTCATGGGGTTAGGTACTCAAACCATTAGGAATTGGGATGAAATGAAACAAACCTTTTTGGATATATATTTGGACTATTGTATGCCTACTAATCACAAGGACGAGGTTTTTAAAATGATACAAAAAGAAGATGAGAGCTTAGAAGATTTACTTGAAAGATTCCAATATAACTTAAAAAGAGCAAAAATGAGTACCTTGGATGATGAGACCTTAAAAGCCCTCTTATTAAAAGCCATTAGGGATGAATGGATAGATATCTTAAATATGATGGGGAAAGGAGATATTTCTCAACTACCACTCAATGATATAGCAGAACTTTGTATCCATCTCTCGAGAGGCAAATCAAAAACTCAAAAAGGGCCTAGAGATCCCTCTCTCCTTAGGGCAAATAAATCCGCAACAGGATCGGTGAGTAGGGCTGAAATCGGCAGTATGCTTGATGAATTTAAGAATGATATCCTAGGGAATCTTAGTGAACAACTAGATACCCTTAAGATCCATAATAAACAAAAAGCAGAAACTGAGGCCTTAGCCATCTTTTGTTCAAAGTGTAGAAAAAAACATGCTCTAAGGGAATGTCCCCTAGAAGCACAAGTTGTGGAGACATGTGTAATTTGCTCAGAAACTCATGAGACCAAGGATT
>APFE030040127.1:20701-31446 GCA_000404065.3 Pinus taeda | reverse complement strand
CATAACCAGCATACTGGATCTCATCCTTCATCAGATATTCAAGATTTTCTCCATACCATTGCCTAATGAACTTCTTCTCCTTTTATAGTCTTAGGCCTTGCTCAATACCATGGTCCAAAACCATAACAAACCAATACCATCAACTCAATACTAGGGATCAACACGTCTGTCAAGATGCCATGGTCCAAAACGATAGGTTCAAATTCCAAGGGCTAACAGCCACGGACCAAAGGTAAGTTTTCCAACATATACGCGCTTTTCCTTGCATGGAAGTGCGTGCATATGCATACGCGACTTCTGATCAACAATCCCGCGTGTATACGCGGATATGTCACGATGAACCTGCGTATATGTATTTTCTCTTCATTCTTGTAGTCTTGTTCATCAATTCCTTACTGCTGACCTTCTGCACTTTGATTTGTCATTTGTGTGGTTTGCCATCAAGGACAACACTTGTCTCATAATGCCAACAATCTCCCCCTTTGGACTTGATGGAAAAGCTAACTTGTCACACTTAGATCTATCATCTGATTCCTTTTAGTTGTCCTGCATCCCATGCATTCACTCACATCTGATATTTCATCTGTATATTCATCTAAGTACATGTAAGTGAGATGATCTTCTATGAGAGGGTTTCCATCAAGTACAACACATGCATCATAATGCCAACAATCTCCCCCTTTGACATCAAGGGCAAAGGGCAGACCAAGATGTTCTCTTTTCTTGATAAACATTCCGCTGTCCATACTCTCCCTGAGTACCTGCTGAAATCTCTGAATGAGCTCCCCCTCTATATATGCCCAAGTGTACCAATCTGACCATGCTTCCCCTAAATACATGCTGAATTTTCTGCTTTGCTGAAGAGTGTTGTTCATGTTCCTCCTGACTGTAGGCAAGATCAAAAAGATGGTCTTCAAGAAGAACCAAGACAATACAAGACCTTCATACATCCATCACCCATCCAAGTGGGGATCATTCATCCAACCGAGTGGAATACATCAGAAATTTACACATGATGACCAAATACATTACATCTTCATCGCAGGCATAGTGGGGAAACCAAAATGGGTTGTTACATGACCTTGACACTATGAAAGAGATAACACAAAAGAGATACATGACATAGAGACAAAATATCTAGATCAAGACTTTATGAAAGTCATCAACAACTGATAGCAGCAGCAACTGTCAATCTTCATTCAGATCAGCAACTAAGATTTCCTTCTGTTCTCCTTCTGCCTTTGTTCCACCTGAAGTCCACAATAGCTATGAACTAGAACCAAAAGCTTCTAAAATAATGCCAACAATGCATAATTAGAAGATTATCTGCTCCCTCTGAACCTGTGCCAGATGGTCTCTGTCAGACCCACATCAGAGTATCTTCAACCAGAGCCTGCTCCGTCTGATATCCATCAAGCCTTCATATACGCGACTGTCTCTGTACAGACCGGTGTATGTACGCGGATACTCTTTATTGAACTCGCGTACAACTATTTCCAGATCAGCAACCTGCAAACGTCCTGTACCAAGGTGTGTCTACATATAGAAATCAATTCATCCTTTTGAACCACATCATAAAATCATATGTGTATAGCCATCCATGTATCATCTCTTGGGAATATCTACATCAATCAACATATGGGAGTACTAATCCATCAACATATAGATAAGAACTCATCATCATCATGTCTCCAACTACCAGCTTTTTGTATCCAGCACTGTCATCAACATCAACAATCCTCATCCATAAGGTCACCTGCATCATATATGATCTTCATGCATATGATGACAGCAGCATATGAGAGACTCATCAAGTAATGACGTAGTGTATTCAAGCTTTGTACTTCTCCTTATCCTTATGAAAATCACCATGTAATCATCATATATGCACCATCAATCCACAATTATGATCTGAACATCAACTATGTATCCCCAAGAATCATATGAGATGGACACCTCATATCAAGATATATCATTTAGCCATATAAGTATCATCATCAAGGACTATTAACCATAATGCCAACAATGTTTTGTTAAAGGCATGTGCTCCCCCTCAATAAGTGCCATCTGTTTGCTGTTAGATCTGATCATGTGTATATCAACAACAATCATCAAGCCATCATCACAACCAAGTTAGGATCAAAATACTTCTAAACATCTTACAAGAATCAGGACATTTCCACACATCCTTCGCAGACTGTAACTATTAACCAATAGAGCAAATAATGGACTGAAACATATCAGACCCCTTTTTTGAGCCTGTCCCCACTGCTTTTCTTCAGACTGACATATACGCGACTTTGCAGTGTCTAACTCGCGTATATACGCAAATTCCCTTTATGAAACTTGCGTATGAGATTCAGGACACTGAAGTTGTAAACTTTCAGCTCCCCCTGAGTCTGTTATGACTGTGCTGTGCTGAGAATCCTGTGTTGTGCCACATCTTTCTGACTGAACTTCCTTCTTCTTCCATACCTTCAAGCATGTTGATGATTTCTTCTTATCATGAACTTTGTTCCTGCAATGTTTTGCTCTATGTCCAAACTTGTTACATGCATAGCATCTTACATGTTTCATATTCCTTCTGTAGCAATCAGCAGCTTTGTGACCATACATATTGCAAGCAAAACAATATCCGTTAAAGTACCTTGAATGTGACGATCTTTGAGCATGATGGTCTCGATCCCTTCTTCTTCTGCATCTAGCTGCAACATGTCCAAGATTATGACATACATAACATTCAACATTATTCATAGGAGGAGTAAAAGATTTTCTTTGAGGAAATTCTTTCCTTGATTGCTGATGGATTTGACTTCTCATTTCCTTGTTGATCATTTTAGATTTTTCTTGAGAGTTCCTTGCTTCACCTTGTGAACTAGATTCACCTTCAACCGATTCACAAAAACCAAGTCCAGTATTTATAGCAGGAGACCTTTGACTACTAAGGATATCATCCAAGACTTTAGTACTATCTTGAAATCGTAATAGTTTATCCTTTTCTTCTAATTTACCTTTCAAGATCTTTACCTCAACTTGATGTTGCTCTTCCTTTTCAAGACATTGCTTCTTCACAATTTCTTCTGACTTTCTTCCTTCTTCCACTTGTCGACTTAGATTGAGTATCTCCTTTTCTTGTTCTTCATTTACATTCTGCAGCATTTGACGAACTCTAGAGCCACATTCCAGCTGTGATTCATGTTTTTCAATAGTTTGGAGTAGATCTTTATTCTTCCTTTTGGCTTCTTCAAGTTCTTCTTTTAGTGAGAGGGTTGTAGCTTCAAGACTTTCATAATCACTGGATCTATCTCTGATATTCTTGATTGTTGTGTTGCTTTCATTGACTTCTTTTCTTAGAGATGTTACTTCATCATGCATCTTTTGAAGTTTGTCCTTGTAGGACTTCCTTATCTTACTTTCTTCCTCTGGTTTGTCATGTAGCAACTTTAGATATTTGTCCATGAATAACTTCAGGTTGGCTTTCAGTTTGGTGGTTTCTTCTTTGAAGTTTCATTCCCTTTTGTTCAATAGATCTTGTTGACCTTTGATTGTGTCTGAAAGCCTTTTAAATTCTGCCTCTATTTGATATCTCTCTTGTTCACCCATAAGTGCAAGTTCAGTTGTTTCACATTCCCTTTTGTTCAAAAGATCTTGTTGATCTTTGATTATGTTTGAAAGCCTTTTAAATTCTGCCTCTATTTGATATCTTTCTTCTTCACCCATAAGAGCAAGTTCAGTTGTTTCACTATCACTTTCATCTCTTCCATTTGGAAAGATAGCTAGAACATCAGAGGATAGCAAATTCATACCTGATAGTTCATCTGAATCTGAATCTGAATCTGAAGAGCTTCTTATGCCTAATCCCCAATCAATTCTCCCACTGTCATAGTTTTTCTGAGATGTCTTCTTCTTCTTCGGTGCTTTCTTCTTAAGCTTCTTTCCCATCGTACCACGGATCTCCTTCAAGCGATCAAGCTTCTACCAAAGAACTTGGCTTTGATACCAATTGTTGGAAATAATACTGAGATGGGGGTGAATCAGTATTATCAGATCAATAAAACTTTTCATTTTCTTACTCAGATTCATATATGCTACTTCAGTTAAGGATATTCACGTGTATACGCGACTGTGTCTAAAGAAAATAGCGTATGTCCAAATTATTTATAGGTCAGATAATCCATTACATGTCGATCTTTAGATAATGCATCAGAACTTCATTGACCATATGAACAGTAAACATAAGCAATAAACAGAACAGATCATCACACACAAGAAGCACGCATGAACACCATGATATAAGGTGGAAACCCAATGTGGGTGAAAACCACCTGCTGTAATTTGTTTCTATCTTCCTTTAATAAGAAACTTCTTTTACAATGTACTGGTGCAGTCCTTTACCAGTACGTAGGCTGCAACCTGCAGATAGCTACAACCCTCTCTCGTTCTCCAGCTTCTCCTGGAAGGGAGCTACAACCCCCATAGTTCTTGTACTAGCTAAGATACTAGTACGTAGGCGCCGACCTACAATATTCTCTCCTCCAGGTACCACGTTTCATAAATTTTCAGACTAGATACACTGAAGCACAAATCTATAATCTGAAGTCCACGTTTCATCAAATTTTCATACTGGACCCATCAATATCATTGAAGCTCACAAACACTTAGCAACATCAATACCCAATATTGAAACCCTGTCAATAAAAACAGTCACCAGAACACAAAGCAGACCCCTGAACTCTGCAACACTATTCATAACCAACTGTATCATCAAAATCATGCATTAAAGTGCATAAGCTACTTGGACAAACCGAACCCGCGTACATACGTGCTTTTACCAAAGCCAACCCGTGTATAGATCTATAAATATTCAATCATGACTTGCAGTGATTTCAAACTTAAGTTATACCCAATTCAAAACATTACTTGCGTCAATATACAGATCTAGAATAAACATAATCAATCATATAGAGATAGTTCATTTCAAACCATTTGGTCCCGATCTATCCTTAGATCTTGTTCTCCATCAACTTGTGAGATCCCTCCTTAGCTTAGATCAAGTGACCCATAACCTGCATACTGGATCTCATCATTCATCAGATATTCAAGTCTTTCTCAATACATTTTCCTAATGATCTTCTTCTCCTTTATAGTCTTAGGCCTTTTACAATACCACGGTCCAAAACCATAACAAACCAATACCATGAACCCAATACTAGGGATCAACACATCTGACGAGATACTATGGTCCAAAATCATAGGTTCAAATACCAAGGACTAACTACCATGGACCAAAAGTACGTTTTCCCATATGTACACGCTTTTCCATGCGTGGAAGTGCGTGCATACACATACGCGACTTCTGATCAACAAACCCGCGTGTATACGCATTTTTGTATATAGAGAACTTGCGAGTATACCTTGCATGTATACCCTACTTGGTATATAGCGAACCTGCGTATATACGCGAATTGGTACATAGTGAACCTGTGTATAACCTGCCTCTGTACGCGACTTGGTATATAGTGAACCTGCGTGTATACTCAGCTTTCTTCATTCTTTGTAATCTGATCATCAATTCTTTGCTACTAATCTACTGCACTATAATCTGTCATCTTTCCATCAAGGACAACACTTGTATCATAATGCCAAAAATCTCCCCCTTTGGACTTGATGGCAAAGCTAACTTGTCACCCTTCGAACTGTCATCTGATTCACTTGAGCTGTCCTGCATTTGATATCTCTTTTGTAGAATCATCTAGTTATATTTAAGTGAGTTTTTCTTCTACGAGGGGGTTGTCATCAAGTACAACACATGTCTCATAATGCCAACACATGAAATAGAGGTGATTAGACATAATACAGTTATTTGAACGGGTTCATGTAAATTAGATTATGAGATCCTTATGAAAACAACTGAAGTTGGACAACGAGTAAGGGATAGATTGAGTGATATCCTCCTACAATCTTCAAATTCCATATCAACGACCAGGTTTCTCATTATTTTTGTAAAGGAGGCTACTTTACCAATCCATGGATTTTAACCAGGCTTGGAATGGTGACCTCCTGGGGCATTTATTTTTTTGGGAGATGGACATGGCCAGAAAGAGATCTCTAGTGGGGCTTCTTTTTTGTAGTTATTCCTTTGGACCCGGAAAAAAATAATTCACAGTATAGAGGATCCCTATACTACTACTACTACCTTATTATTTTAATTAGCCTAAAGTAGTTTGTGCTCAATCCATTTTTATTTAGAGAGACTGAATTGCCCAAAGTAGACTCCACAGGTTTCTTTTCCATAATCATTTCCTTGTGTCTGGAAAAGAACAATTATGTACTCAAGGAATCCCTAAACTATTGCTGGTCCATTTCATTTATGAGCCTGGATCAGCCATTACCCAGGAGCTTCATATTTAGAGAGTCTGAAGGCTTCTAAAGAAGACTCCACAAATTCCTTTTCCATATGTAATCCACCAGGCCTAGGTAAAGGGATAAAATCCTGCTGGTGAATTCCTCCTTTATTCTACATGGGTTGTGGGGAGGACCACCTATAGATAACAATACAACCCACTATTATATATAATATATATATAATATATATATATATAATATATATATATATATATATATATATATATATATATATAATATATATAATATAATATATATAACTGAACCAGCAAGGGGTTGGTCCTTTGCATGAATCAGCTCCAATCCTGGATCCTTTTGAATTTCCCGCAAAAACTGATCACGTGAGAGTAGCTTATGATAAACTTTAAGCTAGTGACCATTTACTAGAAAACAAGTCCTGTGATTATCATTAGTACAGATGCGAACTGAGCCATTACCAAAAACTTCAATTACCTCATATTGTCCTAACCATCTAGTAGAAAATTTACCTTTGAAATGCTTAAACTTACTACCATATAATAAGGCCTAGTTGCCTGGACAGAAGACTTTCTTCATAATGAATTTACCATGCCATTAGGCTCTTTGGTTCTCTACTAATGCAATTCGGTGGTAGGCATCTTGTCGGATTTCATCTAGCTTGTTCAGTTGCATTATTATTTGCTCTTGAGCCTCATTTAAATTCATGCCCAATTTAGTAGCTGTTCTAAATGTTTTTACCTGAAATTCAATGGGTAGAAGTACTTGTTTACCATAGACTAGCTCATAGGAAGTATGCCCGGTCACATTCCTCCAAGTGATTCGGTAAGCCCAAATTGCCTCAGGTAACTTTTTCACCCAATCTCTGTTATGTAGTTGAATTGTATTTGTAAGGATGGATTCCAACACCTTGTTCATGGACTCTACTTGCCCATTAGCTTGGGGTTGGTAAGGAGTCGAATTGTGATGCTTCACTTGATATTTCTCTATAAGTGCCTTGACCAACTTTGATGTAAACTGGGTTCCCTGGTTAGTGACAATTTGACGAGGGACCCCAAATCTTGTAAAAATGTCCTTGAACAAAAACTCCACTACCACCTTTTCTGTGGTAGCGTACAATGCTTTAGCCTCCACCCACTTGGTTACGTAATCATTGAATACCAAAAAATATTTTTTCTTATTTGATATTTGGGGTATGGGCCCTATGAAGTCCAATGCCCACTTCTCAAAGGGTTCAATAGCAATTTGTTGTTGAAGGGGCATTTCATCGGAGGCCACTGGTCTCCCCATTTTTTGGAAATAATTACAACTTAAAAAAAAACTTCTTGGCATCCTTGAAGAGCGTAGGACAATAGTATCCAACGTGGATAAATTTATATGCCATCCTCTTATAGGAAAAATGGATGCCACAAAGCTTATTATGACTAGTGCTTAGTATGTCATGCATTTCTTCTTCCCATACACATCGCCCATAATCAATTTTGGCCCTGTATAGAATAGTTCTCCCTCAATCTATGAGTAATTAGGATTGTGTTGTACCATATTATGCCTTTCTTGAGCCAACATATTCTAAGGTATCTTTCCTGATACCAAATAATTGGAAACATCAGCGAACCAAGGGGTAGTGGTAGAAATGGAAAATAAAGCTTCATCTGGGAATTCATCGGGCACTTGCGTTGGCATGCTTCCCTGTGTAAGATTCAACCGAGATAAGAAATTAGCTGCCAAATTATCCCTTCTAGGCCTATCAATTATAGTTATATTTAATCCTTGTAGAAGCAACAACCATCTAGTTATCCTACCATTAGTAATTGGTTTATTCATTAAGAATCTAACAGCAGAATGATCCGTATGGACAAATGTCTCGTAGCCAGTAATATAATGTTTAAGCTTCCTTATAGCATGTACAACTGCTAACAGTTCTTTTCAGTGATTGTATAATTTAATTCAGCGGGAGAGAGATTTTTGCTAACAAAATAACTTGCATATGGAAAGTTATCCTCTCTTTGTCCCAAAACCGCTCCCAGTGCGATGTCTAAAGCGTCTATACAAATGTGAAAAGGTAAGGACCAGTTTGATCCTCATAGCACTGGAGTTGTTGAAAATCTTTCCTTTAGTACCTGAAAAGCCTATTGACAGTCAACATTCCATACAAATTCAGCATCTTTAGTTAACAATTTGAATAATGGTGTTGCTATTCAAGTGAAATTTTCAATGAATCGTTAATAATATCCTGTGTCTCCTAGAAAACTTCTTACCTCTTTTTGTGAGCTCAGAATAGGGATACACGAAATTACCTCAATTTTTTCCAAATCGACCTGAATTCTTTCAAATGATACATGGTGACCTAAAACAATCCCCTTAGTTTGCATCATCCTACATTTATCACTACTAAGGGCCAGATCAGCTTCTTGACAATGGATCAATACCTTCCCTAGATTTTCCAAGGCTTGTGGAAAGTCATCCCCATAGACTATGAAGTCGTCCATATAGACTTCCACATAGTCATGGATTAGGTCAAAAAAGATAGCAAGCACAACTCTTTGGAAGGTGGCAGGAGCGTTACAAAGACCAAAGGGATGGACTTTATATGAAAAAGTACCCCATGGGAATGTGAAGGTGCTCTTTTCCTGGTCTTCCTCAGCTATTTGTATTTGATTGTACCCACTATAGCCATCTAAAAAACAAAAATATTTCTTACTTGCAAGTGTGTTGAGAACTTGGTCAATAAAAGGCAATGGAAAATAATCGCACAGCGTGGCCTTGTTTAATTCTCTGTAATCAACACAGATCTGCCATTTTCCATTCTTCTTTGGGACTACTACTAGAGGTGACACCCACTTTCTATCGAAAATGGGGTAAATGAAATCTGCAGCCAAAAGTTTCTCAAGCTATTCTTTAACGATATCCTTCAATGTTGTGTTCATCTGCCTTTGTGGCTACCGAACAGGTCTCATTTCTTCGTTTGTTTAAATATTATGGATGCAAGTGTCTGGATGTATACCTCTCATATCCAAGTAATCCCATGTGAATGCTCCAATTTGTTCTTGAACCATACTCATCAACTGTTGCTTTTGTTATGTAGTCAATACTATTCCAATATGTAGAATTTTCCCTTCAAATATTTCCATAGGTTCTGTGGTGAGCTCTTGGCTCCCTTCCATGGCTGCAAATGAGTTGAAGACAGATAGATGGTAGGTTTCCTAAAACTCATCACTAAACACATGTTGATAACCATTAGACGAGATGGGATAATTGATGCAAGAACTATAAGATAGAAACTGTTGCAAAACATGCTCATCAGAGTGTTCCTGGAGACCTCTAGACTGATTTAATGTTAATAATGGAAACATGTAGTCTTCGTCTCCATAAATATTTTTGAGCCATACTAGTACTTCACCATCGATTTGAGCAGGTGGAAAGATGGACATCGTTTGATTGTGAGAACCATTTGAAATAATCCTTTCCCCCTTTCTGCATCCAATGACGACGCCCACATTTTCCAGCCATGGCCTTCTTAGGACCACGAGGTGTCTAGGTCTAGAGCTTTTTGGAGAAATGACTACAAATTCTATAGGATATTGCCAGGAGGAAATAGTGACTACTATATCTTCCAAGGATCCTATTGGTTTGAAAATGGATTTATTAGCCATCTCTAAAAGGATAGGGGTGGTTTTCAGCCCAGGCAGCTATAGTGATGTCATTTTTTCATAAGTTATTGCATTTATTGTAGTCCCTAAATCTCCAAGAGTATTTGGCAGAAGCACTCCATTTATTTCAATAGTGATGATGGGGTTCCTAGGGTCACTGTATTTAGCAGGCATATCTGAAATCATCGTGGACATTTGACTCATAATTTTGAAATTATGGTTTTTATTCCCTTTTCTCCCTGGTTTCTTGATGAAGAGATCCTTGAAAATTTTAGTGTATATAGGGATGTCTCGGATTTCTTGTAAAAGTGAAATTTTAATACAGACATTTCTAAGATCATTTTCCAGGTCATATTCAAGCAGGACCTCTTCTTTCCTTACTACTAGCCTCTCCGAGTATGGTGTTCCAGTCCACTCTTTTTCCATTTTTGCTGGTTTTCATTTTGTGAATGTTTTTCGGATGACGGGGAGGGCACCTCTTCTTGAATAACCACAGTCAATTTCCCTTTATTCACTATTTTCCCTAACCGTAACTAGATTTCATTCATAGGAATGACCGTGATCATGTATGTAGGAAATGGATGGATATCTATGTTTGCACTGGTTCAGGTGTATTGTTGTGATTTGGGTTAGGTACGGGTTGTGCAAGAAGCAGTGTAGGTCGTGGTGGGTTTATATTAGTTGGTTCCTGTGCGGGGGGGGGGGGGGGGGGTG
>APFE030040127.1:3920-20681 GCA_000404065.3 Pinus taeda | reverse complement strand
GTGTTAGTAGGTGCAGGTAATAATTGATGTATAGGAGGTGTTGTGTTGGCATGCGCTAGTAATAATTGATGCAGGGGAGGTGGTAGTTGTATAGGTTTTTGATACATGCTAGGGTTATATGCCTGTTGATAAGTTTGCATGGATGGATTGTATGAAGTGCTCGACATATTTGGATAAGGCGTGTAGAATTAGGGTTGATAGCTGGTAACATCAGGACTCGTTCTCCAATTCTGGTACCAAGCAGTACCTTGTGGTTGTTGAGAAACCCAAGGGGATAGGATGCAGGAAAGGTCCAAGGCTGGGTTTGGCTATATCCTTGAAAATTCGAGTCTGGGAACGAACTCTGACTCTGATCTTTCCAGGTGGGTATTTTGGTTGTTTGAGCTTTGTCAAGGGTTTCAGTATTGCCTTTGTAAATGGCATGTATACTAGGAAGTGATGGACACTTCTCGGTTGGGTGCTCTACAGTGCATATCCCACAGACTTCAATGGAATTCAGAGGACATTCCCTCTATGTATGTTTACACCTACACTTGGGACAAAAGATCTCCATGGCTACTTTTTCAGCCTCATGATTTTGGTTGATTTTCATGGTTTCAAGCTGGTCAATGATTGTATTCAAGATGTCAGTTTTGAAGTTCTCTAATAGGTTCTCCAGCTCAACTCTGGTGATAGCATTAGCTGCAGTCTTCTTTTGCACATAGTCTCGAGAATTGTCTTGAAGTTCATGAAGATTTTTACCTACTTTAGCTTGGCTTCTAGAGTAGGTACTACAAAGGTCAATGATTTCAGTAGAGGATTTCTTTTAAATGTCCCCACCACTAAGAAAGTTCAATTTTTCTATGCAATCGTCTCTTAGCCCTTTTAGGAACACAGTCCTGATGATTTTTTGGTCTAAGGTGCTTCCATGGGATTTATGACAGTTGTACAGGAATATCTCAAGATACTCTTCTAGGTTTTCGTCTTCAGTTTGATGCATCCTAAGGATATCACTAATTTCCCTAATCTTACAGAAATCTTGATATTTTTTAAGAAATGTTTTCCTCATATCATCCCATGTGTATGTGGTATGTTGCCCTAAACTCATGAACCACCTAAGGGTTGCATCTTTTAATGTGGCAGGAAACAATTTGAGTTTATGTGCATCTTCATAGTAATTATAACTACAACATAAAATATCAAATTCAAAGAGAAAAGCTTCGGGATCTTAGGATGATTTACAATAGAATAGTGGTAGAGATTCCATCAGAATGTTCTTCATGTTGATGTCGCGAGTCACATCCAAGATAGGGAACCCGAAAGTGACTTCTTCTTCTTCTTGGTTTCCTCCGAATAGGTTAAAATTCTATCTAGGGCCTTCCCCTTCTTCATGGCATTCATCATGGTTTCTATCCACACCATCTTCATGTTCCATATTTATGATAGGCACCTGCTGGGGTTTTCTAATTATGGTGTGGATTGGGGGTATTGGAACACGGTAGATATTGGTGGACTAATCGTCCAAGGGGTCTAGTTTTTCTACTGGTTCTTCTACAGGGTTGTCAAAGACAACTTGTTGAATGATCCTTCCTTCTCAATCAAAGAATTCTTGATCTGAAACCACATTGGCATCAACACTTCCTTCTTCTTGTCTTAGACCTGGATATCAATTAGCAACGTTAAAACAAGTATATTTATTGATCCAAAAGTTGTAGGAAATTTAGAATTTGAATAAATCTACCTTTATTGTCCCTAGGTCTACCTATACTTCTTACATAAAGATAAAGGAAAATGGAAATCAAGAACAAGCAGTGATCGGTCAGACTTTGGATCAACCCCAACAAAAGTGGATGCGTGTCTCTTCAATCACGTCGTACCATACTCTCTATGCCCTCTGATAGTCCTACAAGATCTTGAAACTCTGTTAATAATGGTTTCCTGAATAAGAAATGACAACTTCCCCGAAAACTATGCCAAAATGTTGAGAGATTTAAATGGTCATATTAAATCCCTTAATATTAATTGTCAACCCGAGGTTCGTAAACACGAATTTCCTTGCTCTCTCTTTGTTCAGGGCTAGGTCAGAGTTTGATTATTTCCTTTTTACAATTTATGGAATGGTAACTATTTGTAAATCAAACCATCTAATTGTTAAGAGCAAACCCAACAATCAAATTAATCTAAAACCTTTACAAATTTCAGTATTCAAATCTATAGTCAACTATGTATCTCTAGAAAACAAACTTCTATCCACACCAAACAGTATCAATCAATTCTCTGAATGCTAGTACCAGAATTTCTATGTGAAAAAGCACTCAAACATTCCTCAAAAAGCATCATATGATAATAGCAGTTCTTACTTTGAGTAATAAAACAACCTGTACTAATAACTACCCAACTGATTAAACTCTTGATTGTAAATAACAATCCATTCCTTAAGCAATTTATAACCATCCAAATTGCAAGTAAATAAGTAGTCTATCCTAGCAGCACTTTGATCAAACAATCATTTTGTACTTAATGTTCCCTTATCAAGACTCAGGAGTTAAGTACTAATTTGGAGCATTTACTCTATCTTTCTCTATCACTTACTTATTGTCCCATATTCAAATCAACTACTTACAAGATTGGATTAATGAAAGTAATCTTAACATTGTTTCTGTTCAACACCCAGCTATGTAATCACACAAATTCAAGGAATTGTACTTAAATATTTTCTGGGACCACACCAATCCTGACTTATGAATATCCTTACTCACAATCAATATATTGTTGCAAATTTAAGAAATGATTTAACTACACAGTGGATAATTGCAACCTTATGAACCAAGAAAAGATCAATAATTCAAATGAGACTAATTATTGCACAAAAATAGGGTAGAGCAATCATTTCAGTCGACTAATGAAATTGGCAATTGCATGAACAAGGGAGGAAAACTAAAGAATTGGTCTTTAGTAGTTAATCACATACAAATTGTTCCTACAATGTTTTGTTACCAACCCAAAACACATTGACCCGATACTTTGTTGAATGAAATGAAACTAAATGAATTCCAATCAATCGTCTATGCAAATAATGCAACTTCCTACCTTGGTCATTAATTCAATTCATTCCAACCAAATATGTTATGACATCTTGAACAATCAATGCAACATTCGCCTATTTTGGGTTGCCTACTTCGTGCTACTGTTCAGTCAAGGGATTGATCTGAGTCGGTCTTCTCAGAGAAACAGAGGTAGGTTTGGCAAAAAACCGAGCCTATCTTTAATCAATTAAGATTGTGTTTAAGAGTTTAAAGACTTATTCCAGTGTTGTCCATAGGTACTGATTCCATCTACTCAGCAAGCGGCCATACGATGTGTATAAGATGAGAGTAAGTCAAGGTAATGGTACAACTTTGGTTTGGAAGGCACACAAAGTTCATGCCAAAATCTAATTTCCACTATGTCAATAACAAGAACCTCGCAATCATTCACACACATATATGCACTAACCAGTGAAACAAAACAATGCAATTAAACTAACTAATAGTGGAAAAGGAAACTATTACTACACTAGTTTCACAGTGACAATGTCAATGAAAAATATAGCACTAACCCAAATGGGTGGGCCCAGCCACACTTGGGGGCTTTTGAACTTACAGTAATGAAACAGTTGAAATCATAGTTAAAACATGAGAATTAGTTTCCCATTCAACACATTCAACTGGAATTCAGAGCAAAAGCATTATAATAGACTTCTATTAGAACTTAAGTCACAGTTACACAACAAAATATTTCAAAGGTTCAACGTTCTGCCTAACATATTACATCCCCACCTTTCATAGGCATTTGATTACAGTTAGACTTTAAACTTAAAAATAGAAATTTATAACAGTTGAACAATATTATTCCTTCAAAACAAGTTGGTTTGAACTATTGGCTCAAATTGATGAACAACCTTGTAACCAAACCCCAACTTAGTGTATGTTTTATCTAAAGGAAGGAGAGTGAAGATTTTGAGATTGGATGCGTTCTTCTCATGGTTAGCTCGATCTCCCCATCTAGCAGTGTGTGATTCCTTTCCCATTGCATTTTTTGAGTGCCAATACGCATGTCGACTTTGAGTACTTAAAATAGAGAGTCATGGTTCCTCAACCGCTTCTTCTGGTATCGTCCTACACATTTTGCTGAGAATTCTACACTAGATTACAATAATGAGTTAGTTTAAGAATATGCTACTTATATTCTCTTAAATATAACAACAAACAGCCAAATGAAATCAAAAGAATATTTACCTCAAATGGGGATTGGGACTAGATTAGGATAGTAAACTTAGCAAAGAAGTAGGTTCCATAGTGCCAAAAAGAGGTCAAAATGGGGATTAAACTAATAGTAATAGGGATAAAATAGTGGATGAACACACATGTTAAAGGAAACATAGAAGTCTGGGTAAGAATATATTTAATATCAATCTCTCTGAAAGCTCCTGCAAAGTTATCATTATTTAAAGAGATTAATTAACTGAAACTGTTTGTCTTAGTTAATTCCTCTAAAATTTTAAATCGTTTCCTTTTGTCATCTCTTGCACATGTACTATTTGGCTATAGAAAATTTATTTACGCATCCTGCTATATATAAGAAATTAGATGTTCAATTTGAATATTTAAGGAATTATATATGTTTTTTACTTCTTCTTTCTATATCATTTTTAAAGGTTAATTATGCTATGAGTGAAGAATCAACATTTATGAGTTTTCTCATAAATAATTAGGATTTACATCTATTTAAAATTTTAAGCATTAGCCATCCATTTAAAATTCAAAAAATTACTTTAGATGCTTTGGCACAATCCCTTAGCCTAGGACTGTCTACAAAGGACAACATCATATTGGCGCCATTTCTGGGGACCAAGGATTGAAGCTTGTTTCCATGGGACAATGATTTTAATTGTCTTTTAATAGTGAATAAAAGGCCATTAGGCTAAAATTCTTCACTTGGGGACTCTATATATTTAATATGGCTTCAGGCAGGCATACCAGATCACAGTAAGATCCAATTTTTTTCTCTCCTTTATCATATCCAAAGAGATTAGTTAAAATTTCATAAATTAGAAGTAGGTTAGAAGCATCTATTGCTACTTCTACCTCTGTTCTATCTCAAGTACATTCACAATCCGACCCTTCAAAATCAACTCCAATACCTGTTGAATTATCAGATCTTCCTCCAAAAGTGTTAAAACGCCTTTGTAGAGGAGTAGATATTCAAACTACACTTTTAGTCCATCAACTTGAGGCTTTTTAACTTCCTTATTCACATTTTGAACCTACCAACAATGAAGAATATCCTAAAATTTTTCTTTCTTAGTATAAACCATTTTATTTTAAATCTTCTTGTGTACATACTTATCCATCCACTTTTACTAAATATTAGGAGGAAATTAATATTTATACTAATCCTGTAGAGTTTTAGGATCCTAAAAAGGTTCTTCCTAAAGTTCAGAAGTTAGTTATTAATCCCCAATTCTTCCAAAAACCCAACCTTCATCACCTCCTTCTTCCAGTAAAGTTGTTTCTCCTAAAAATAAAACTCCACCACAACATCAAATGGCTGGTATTCAACCAATTATTGCAGCACTTTATGCAACCTTAGTTCTTCCACCTAAATTCCAACTCCATGATTTTCTTAATGGGTATTTAAACATTTACCTAGATTTAATGGAGAGACAGGTCCATCTACTGAAGGTCACTAAGCTGCATTCCTAGACTTCGTTGATAACATGAATATTGAACATGAAGATGTCTACAAAAGACTCTTTATTCAATCACATGAAGGAAATGTTTGGATATGGTTTAGACAAATTCAAGATAATTCAATTAATTCATGGGCTGAACTAGTTAATATTTTCAAAAATCAGTGGAGAATTAAAAAGGATGTTATTTACTACTTAACATAACTTGAGGATTTAAAATGAAACCCTGCTAAACTTGTAGCTGATTTTATTAAGAGATTCAATAAAATCTATAATAAAATGCCCCCTGATTGCAAAACTCCAGTAACTGCTGCTAAGGTTAGGTTTTCCAAAGAATTTGAAGATGACTTTGTTGTAATGTTTAGGGAGAGAAAATTAGAAATTTTAGCAGAAATTCAAACTAATGCAGTTGAAGTTGAAGCCAATATATCATCATCTGCTAAAATAAAAGATAAGGCAGAGAAGGCTAAGAAGAGGATGAAAGGTAGAGAAGAAGGTACCTCATAAAAAACTAAGGATGAAGATCATAAAATTGATGAAGCAACTTCTCTACTTATAAATCTCTCTAGGAGAATCTATAGAATGGAAACTCAACTTAGAGTAACCCAACAAGTTGCAAACATACCACAAGTACAATACAAAAGACATTTTCAACCTCAAATTCTGCAAAGATAAAACACGATCATCAAATTCAACCTCCCCTAATAATTGATGATCAAGATCCTGAAGAAACTATTCTTATCAATGCAAATGATATCAATTATTTTTAACATCCATCATCACATAATGTTATTGTTCGAATAACTCAAGATCATTCCTTAATTCGAAATCAAGAAAATTCTGAAATTCCAAGTATCAAGCTTTTTTTGAATTGCTCATTGTTGAATTAAATAGAAGCTATGACCTTAGACCAAGACCAAGACCTCGTAGACCAGTCGAAAAGGTTACCTTTTGTGAACCTCAAGTAAAATCAATTGAAACACAAACAACATTAATTCAACCATAGAAACAAGAATAGAATATCGCTAAAAAAAATGTTCCAACAATTTTTAATGTTGAAAAAGAATTAGAGAGAGTTAAAATTCCAATCCCATTATCGAAAATCTCAAAAAATCCAAGTTTTAAATGTCAAGTCTCTAAATGGATTTAATCTTCAAGTGTTGATGTAGAGGGGGAGGTCACTAATTTACAGGATGAAAAAACTCAAATTTGTTTTTGGTCATAGTTCAGATATGATAGATGAAACTATACATATTTTTTATGTCACCTTGAAAATTCATGATTACCTTTTATATAATTGCATGTTAGATTTTGGTGCTTCCCATAATCTAATTCCTAAAGTAATCATGGATCAACTTCAATTACAAATCACTAGACCATATCATGATCTGTATACTTTTGATTCTAAAAAAGTTCCTTCACTCAGATTAATTAAGGATTTAGCGTTAACACTTACTCAAATCCCTGTCAATATTATAGTCTTGGACATTGATGTTACAAATATTCCCCCAAAATTTTGAAAGCTTTATCTAGATCCTGTTGTGCCAAGTTAGGGGGAAGTCTGTGTAGAGCTATAACTAGGGTCTCTCACACCTCTAATTATTCCACATTAATAAATCAATCCGGGAACGTTTTGTTATTGCAAAGAGTAACTCAATCCAAGGCTATTCGTCCGAGTAATGCTTAGTATTATAGCATTCAGAAACTACAAAAGTAAACAAATGCTAAGCTGTAACTAAGCTATCCAAAAAGATAGAATCACTCAAGACAGTTGATCAGTCAAGGGTACGGAAGCAATAATCCATCCCTCTAGAAACTGATAGAAAGGAAATTAGAGCATGGACCATAGGTCTAGGAGCTAGGCAGCGTCTGCTGAGGCTCACTACAACCTTAGACCTTCTCTCACACCAAAAAAACAAAGGCAAGTAAATAGAATGGCAGAAGGTAAAATGGAACAATAAAAAGGAAATGGAACAACAGTAAATGGAACAACAGTAAAATGGAACAACAGTAAAATGGACCAGCAATCGAAAGAACTAAATATCGCGAGTCAAAACCAACTGATTCACACTCTGATTTTCTCTTCAAGCAAAAATGGATAAAATATACTTTATGGAACAACATTCATTGATGAATTATGGAACAACAATAATCAACCATATATACACGCTTCGCACTAATATAGTAATCTGAGAATGAAGGATGATATAACTATGTTTCTAAACAAGGTAACATTACTTTCAAGTTCCAACAAGTATTATTTCACATGGATCCAGTGACAGTAACATTCATACCGACACTCTGTCATAGAAATAGATGGTTAAAGACGCAATTCAACTCTGAAGAGATCCAATTATACATTGCAGAGTCATTACACGGAAAAATCATTAATATATTGACCATAACAGAGCATAGCATATCATATGAAAGATGTATCAGATTACTGAGTAATAGAGATAAGAAAACCACACATAAATCACAGTATAATGATACAAAAGAAAGTGTCCTTCGGAGCCGGGACCTTAGCTGCTAATGGTACACCACCTTAGGTTACTCCAGACGCAGAGATGAAATAAACACCAAGTCTTTTATATTAATGAATCAACAAAGGTATAATAAACCAGGTCTCAGTGAGACTCGATGATCAAAGTTTGTTCTGAAACTTAAAATTATAAAAGCAGTAGTCCCTTTGCTCAATGACGTTGTTCCTTTATATAAGAGTAACGGCGGAGGTATCTAGATAACAAAGATAAGTAAAACAGCGATCCCTCAGGATCGAAGATCTTGAGGGATTCGCCAATAGGTTAATCCTTTACTTTTCTTTCTCACGTTCGCCGACTCGGTATCCCTCCTTCCTTTCCTGGGTTATTCAGCTCTAATTTACTCGATCTTCTTCGCATCTGATTCCCCTCTGGAGGGACAGCGGTTATTATTCCTCTGCTTTCGCTTTTGGACGGCAACTCCTTGCTTCCATTTCTCCCTGCATATAAAAACGACAATTATTAGTGATTGAGCTTCCCTTGTTAATTCTTGCACATTTTATTAAAATCCTTTATCTCATTTGAATTCACAATGCAGAAAAGGTTACAAATATTACTGAAAAGCCACTAAATTGCTTGTCAAAAGCATACCTTTCAAGTGCTCCACACACCCCCCTGCTTACCCTGTTTCATGCCCTCATGAAAACATTATAGTTGACATGGCAAGGCGGTGAGAGAAAATAGGCCGGAGAGGGGATCTCGTGAGGAGGCCAAAACCGTGATGAGCAACTAGATTATCAAAGAACCAATTTATTTGATCCACAGGCATTTCATACAAGGCCTGATATCCGGTGTAGCGTTCAAATAATTGGACTACGAAATCGATACCCAACCAGGATGGCCCTGCTTGCAGAATACGTTCCCCTAAAGGTTCAATCGGCTGGCAGCCAGCTCAAAATTCTCGTATTTGAATGGCTCCCTGAGCTGGATGTTTGGGCTAGAGGTCCGGTATCGGAATTTTGCAGCATCGATGGCAAGGTCTTTAATAGTCAGGAAATATTCCAGACTATGTCGGATCAAGTCTTCGTGCATGGGTCCTAATATATCGATGGCACCCGGGATCCTCATAAGGCTCCTATGCTCTCTCCATAGAGTCACTGGGTCTCTAGGCTCGGCTTGCACCCATAAGTCTAGGCTATTCTCCTGTCTCTGAAAGGTGTTATAAGCTCTGAGCCATTTTAGCTTATTAACCCCAAATGAGATAAAGGCTTGGAATTGTATATCGGCAACAAAAGGGCCAGGATTTAAATCAGTTTCCCGGTCTAGCACGAGGTTGTGCAAGTAAAACTCACACAATAATCTTTGAACCTTAATTCCATAATGCTTGCAACAATCTATAAAATCATTAACAGTATTGATGTGGATAGGTGCACCCGCCCTAACATCTTTTATTTTCAATCGCAAATATCGTTCAAGCAAAAATAAAGCATAATTTTTAGCAGGGGCCTTACAGGTCAAAACGTCATTATACAAGGAACACACAATGTCCATCTTCTTAACAACACTATCTAATCGACGAGTTACCTTAGCAACCTTTTCTTGCTCCTTTTGCCATCCTTCGAAGGCTTGGCTCTCGGACTGACTAATATCCCGAAGTTGCTGTTGTAGCTCTTCGTATTTCTCCCGGGGGACTGTTTGTTCTCTCAGCTGCTCAGCTTCCTGCTGAGCTTGCTTCATCATTTTGTGCAAGGTCCTTGTTTTTGGATCCTTTTTCCATAAAGTCGTAGAGGCTGGGAATTTTACCTGGACCTTTCTATTACGCTGCTTAGAGTTTAGAACCCGAATTACCCCTGAGGGTGGTGCTTTTGTTTGGATCTCCTTGCTTTCTTTTTCTTTCTTAACGTGAATAAAGGGTTGCTGTGGTCCCCCTGTCATCGGAGCCTCTTGTTGTTCCTCTTCCTCAATTGGAATGTCCATCCATTCTTCAGGGTCAAATGGAACAACAGTCTGTCCCTCCACGATATTTGGAACAACAGTTTGTTCTTCAATGTCATTTGGAACAGCAATCTGTTCCTCAATGTCACTTGGAACAGCAGTCTGTTCTTCAGCAGTAGGTCTCCTAATGGGGTTTCAACCAACAAAACGACTATAAGTCTGTCGCCTTCTTGTCCTTTAGGATTTTACTGCAATGGCCCTCTTCCTTTTCCTTACGGTCCTTTGTAGCCTCAAGTTGGCTTTGAAAATTTGAATTTGCTATCGGAGCTTGGCTATAGTGCCTAGCAACCTCTGTTGTTTCTTCCTTAATTTCTTAATTTCCATTGCCTCAGCAGAGGGTTTATGAATGACCCTTAAGTCTTCTCCTTCTCCGTCTGGGATTTCTTCCGGTGTCTTGGGGACAAATTGTTCCTGATTGGTGTCTCCCATTTCATCATCATAAACGGGCAGGTTTTCTTCTCCTGCCTTTTCTGCATGCGCTTTCTTGGGTATATCTTCCTCCGCGGGACCGTCAGGGATGCCTGTTGCGCTGGAGGGCTGGACATATTCCCCCATATTGGCCAGGACTGCTGCCAATTCCTCCTCACCCACAGGGTCCTGCAATGGGCTACCCCCTGGTTGTACTACTTCCTCTTCTTGATTGACCTGCTCAGTGGATGTTTCGGTCTCACAGTGCTCGTCTCCTTCCTCAATTCCTCCTCCAGGATGGTCAGCCTCGGCCCCTGATTGCTCAACATTTTCTTCGGAGGGTTCTCCTTCTGGTTCTAGAGGTTCATCCGCAATCTCAATTGGCTGGGTAGTGGTTCCCTGAATCTTTTCCAGCCTTCCTCGTATTCGGGCCAGCCGGGCTGATTTCCTTGGTCTCTCAGGTTGTTTGGGTGTACTAGCAAGTTCTCTGGGTTCCTTTGGTCGTTCTGACGTGCTGGAGGATTTTTTTCGTTTTGGAGCAGCATATCTTTCTGCTGCCAATTCCTTGCGTTTCTCTGATCATTCTGGCGTGCTGGAGGAATGTTTAGGTTTTGGGGGTGGTGCAGCCAATCCCCCCTCGACTATTGCGATAAGTTCCTCCCAGGTGCTTTGTTGTTGAGTGAGACTGTGGCTCACTATCAATCGAATCAGTCAATGGTGGCTAACGACTGCTTCTATGTGCTGTGCCTTTTTCAGGATTTCGGCCGCATCATGTAATAATGAATTTAAAAGTGCAGGGAGATTTACAGAACATTTTCCTTTCAAAACAGCTAAAAGTTTCAGGTGACGAGGTCTTACCACGTCTTTCCTCCCTTCGCAGGTGATGTAGCTCTGCACTATCTTTGCTAGCTCGGTCTAGGGTTCCCCTAGCGTTGCCGGCAGAACTCCCTTCCCTTTGACTGTCAAGCTTTAGCCTTCATCCTGGAAAATCTCCATAACTTTTTGTAATCTTTCCTTCTTCAACGTCCATACGGGCCCGGAAGCTATTAGTCCTGAGACTTCTGCGATGATATCATCCGTGACCGCTATCCTCTTTCCTCTTATTATGGAGTAGTTCTCCTGCAAATTTTGTAGGAATTCCAACGCCACTGCTTCATTTGATTCTTGTAGGCGGCTGAAATAATTCATCCACCCTGCGCTTTCCAGGATCTTGCGGGCAGCAGCGGAGACTGTCAACTCCTGAGGTTCGCTTCGGACCGTCTTTCCCCCATGATTCCATTCAGAATTCTTAATGGAACAGCAACTACCTGTGCTGTTTGAGACGCAGAAAGGATGATCGTCGCCAAATTTTGGAAAAAAAACACAGAGCATGCAACAAAAAAAGGATCGTGGATGGAAATTTCCGTAAAATGGAATTATCATACCGTTAAACCATGCCATACCTTCGTACATTATCTTGCCCGAATGGTGTGCAGCCACGTAATCCATGGAGTAATGAGGTTACCTCCCCCCCGCGATCTGATAGGCTGTCCCCAGCCGTCAAAGAGAGGAGCAGCAGCCAGTCGGAAGTCAAGTCATAAAGAAACAACATATGAAATTATGCCATGTTTTAGAAAAACAACGAAATACCGAAATCGAGGCAAAAAGGTAGATCACATTTTACATAAGAGCTTGCGTGATATAATGAGAGGTCGGGGGATGGGACGTCTGTCAAGCGTACAAAATCTCCAGTGGTCATTGTCAATTCCGTTGCCATGATTGGTGGTAATGAATATTCATGCGATATATACATCGGGGCATGAAATATGATCTATTCAAAGGATATAAGAGACTAAAAAGTATTGATATCATACCTGTTGGTGTAACCATTAATACTTCGATGCCATTAACAGAGATCTGCTGCCAACAGGTGTTCATAACCTTGGCAGATTGTTTATTTCACCCTCCGGAACCATGATCCTTTGTGTGTATTCTGAAGAGTGCTTTGTCAAAATGCAGGCCATTATGCTGGCTTGGTAACCAGATAATCATAATGCCATTCACAAGGTAGGCGCGAAACGTGGACAGGCCGGCTCGTGATGAGACCCCCTGTTCCAAGGTTTGTTTATTTAATATACCTTCAGACCATATCCCTGGTGTGGTGGCTGTAATGGGAATGCCACTTCGCTTCCATCCTTATGATCATGGTAGGCTGGCTCTCGATGAGACCCCCTATCCTGCATTTGACAATTTTCATATTTTCTTTTTCATTTTCAGAGCACCTTTTTTTTGTTTATTTACACATAAGGGTGGTTCCGCACTCCTTAAGAGTAGGGAATGGTGGAAGAAGTCTTATCATCCCAACAGATAAATATAAATCTTTTGTTCTTACTCCTAAGTAATAATCAAAAGAGATTTTTATGGAAATCGTCTTGATAAAGATCACCAACCAGGGTGTTGGTAATAAGACAATGACAACGAAGATGAAAAGTTAATGTCCCTCCTCTTATCCTCTTATCAATACTAGGCTTTATAGTGATGGCGATTTATGATCTGCTGACTTCGGTATATCATGGTTTATGTTCATCGCATAAGTCCATAGCTGTATCTAAAATACTGGGGAGAACATGGGCGCAAAGAATCCTCAAATAAGAGCAAAATCATGCCAATGGTGTTCCTCAGAGAAGAATCCATGCAGATAAATTCGTAGGATGTCGTTTCTTTGAAAGGAACAAAAGAAAATTGCGAATGTTGTTCCTTCTGAGAAAGGAACAACAGAGACACTCAAGTGTTGTTCCTTTTGAAAAGGAATAGAAGACACACTCAAGTGTTGTTCCTTTTGAAAAGGAACAACAAAAACACACAAGTGTTGTTCCTTTTGAAAAGGAACAACAAAAACACACAAGTGTTGTTCCTTTTGAATAGGAACAACAAAAAACACACAAGTGTTGTTCCTTTTGAAAAGGAACAGCAAAATCACACAATTGTTGTTCCTTTTGAAAAGGAACAACAAAATCACTCAAGTGTTGTTCCTTTAAAAAGGAACAACAAAAACACACAAGTGCTGTTCCTTTTTGAAAAGGAACAGCAAAATCACACCAGTGCTGTTCCTTTTGAAATGGAACAGCAAATTCACACAAGTGTTGTTCCTTTTGAAAAGGAACATCAAAATCACACAAGTGTTATCCCTTTTGAAAAGGAACAGCAAAAACACACAAGTGTTGTTCCTTTTGAACAGGAACAACAAAAAACACACAAGTGTTGTTCATTTTGAAAAGGAACAGCAAAATCACACAAGCGTTGTTCCTTTTGAAAAGGAACAACAAAATAACTCGAGTGTTGTTCCTTTAAAAAGGAACAACAAAAACACACAAGTGCTGTTCCTTTTTGAAAAGGAACAGCAAAATCACACCAGTGTTGTTCCTTTTGAAAGGAACAACAAATTCACACAAGTGCTATTCCTTTTGAAAAGGAACAACAGAAACTCACACGTGTTGTTCCCTTTGAAAAGGAACAACAAAAACACACAAGTGTTGTTCCTTTTGAAAAGGAACAGCAGAAACACACAAGTGTTGTTCCTTTTGAAAAGGAACAGCAGAAACTCACACGTGCTGTTCCTTTTGAAAAGGAACAGCAAAAACACACAAGTGTTGATCCTTTTGAAAAGGAACAGCAGAAACACTTAGAATGCAAAAAGAAAATCAAGAAAACATATATACAAGATGTTATGTACAAGTTATGAAAAAAATGAATTCCTTAAATTATAGGTGAGGAAGATTTCGCTTCCTCTCATAACATTTCCATGTCAGTGTATTGTCGTAGCTGCTGACAGAAGGATTCCCGAGTGAGTGGCTTTCGATAGAGACGAATTCGGTGGCCATTTACTTTGAATGCATATCCAGAACCGTCAATTGTGATCAGAGTAAGGGTCCCATTGTCATGTAATTTCTGGATTTCGTATGGTCCTAACCATCGAGTCTGAAGTTTCCCCGAGAAGTCCTGAAACCAAGAGTCATATAACAGAGCCCAGTCTCCTTCGTGAAAGACTTTGTTCTTGATAAGTGCATCATGCCATTTAGCTCACTGCTATTGAATCAATGCTGTATTTTGTAATGCAGAGAGCCTAATTTCGTCCAATTCATTAATCTGTTGTAATCGATTGATTTGTGCCTCACTCAGATCTAGGCCGACTTCCTGTGCAGTTTGTAGCGTTTGGATTTCGAATTCTATGGGGAAGATAGGTTTTTTTCCAAACACTAATTGATAGGGTGAATAGCCTGTGGTACTTCTCCATGTAGTTCTATAAGCCCACAGTGCCTCAGGTAATCGGGCGGCCCAATCACGCATATGCGATGCAATGGTTTTTGTTAAAATTGATTCTATTACCTTATTGCTACTTTCTACTTGCCCATTTTCTTGCGGGTGATATGGGGTAGTAATTTTATGGTGGACATGATAATGGTTAAGTGTTGCAGCTAATTTATTTCCAACAAATTGTGGTCCACCATCTATAATTAGTTCTCTCGGAAGTCCATATTGTACAAACAAATGGAACAAGAATTGTATTAGAGAATCTTCTGTAGCCTTAGGCAATGGTTCGACCTCGACCCATTTAGTAACATAGTCTGTCGCCACCAGAATGTATGTCCTCTGATTTGATGATGGATTAATGGGCCCAACGAAATCAAGAGCCCATCGTTCAAATGGCTCAATGACTAATTGTGGTCTCAGAGGCATTTCGTCGGCTTGGCTAGGTCGTCCTGCTCGCTGGCAGTTGTCACAGGCTTGGGCAAATTTTTTCGCATCTTTGAAAATTGTAGGCCAATAGTATCCTATCTGCAATACTTTATGTGTTATTCTCTTTTCAATAAAGTGTCCCCCGCATGGTCTGTCATGGCAAGCTTTTAAAATGTCGAAAATTTCATCTTCTCGAATGCATCTCTTGATCTGCATGTCTGCCCCTGTGTGGAACAAATAGCCCCCAATCCACGAAAATCGAGTGCTATTCTATACAATCTGCTTACGTTCCTGAGGGGTTAAGTGTTTTGGTAACTTACCTACCGCAAGGTAATTGGCGGCATCAACATACCAGGGTGTTCGAACAACAACAACAAACAGGTGCTCATCAGGAAATTGATCTTCCACTGCTGCTGTTTCAATTGATTTTGGTATTTGTGAGAGAAAATCGGCTACAGGGTTCTCCTTGCCAGGTCGATCCTTAATTGTGATATCGAACTCATGCAATAAGATCAACCATCTGGTTATTCTAGCATTTTTAACAGGTTTATTTGCCAAATATTTGATAGTAGAATGATCTGTATATAACATAACATGATAGCCTGTGATATAATGTCTAAACTTATTAACAACATGTATTATAGCCAGGAGTTCTTTTTTAGTGACAGTATAATTCAATTCGACAGAGGATAAATTTTTGCTGATATAGTAGATAGCATATGGTTTTTTATCCTCTTCTTGCCCCAGGACTGCACCAATTGTTGTATCCAAGGCATCATATGATATTTGGAATGGTAAATTCCAGTTTGGTCCTCGAAGGACTGGGGCTGTTGATACAAGCTTCTTTAATTCCATGAAATCATGGTCGCTTTTTTCTGTCCACAAGAAATCAACATTACCAGTTAGAGCATATAGAGGTGCAACAATATGTGAGTAATGTTCTATAAATCGTCTATAATACCCAGAAAATCCAAGAAAACTGCGTACCTCTGTTTGAGTAGTGGGCGTAGGGATAAGCAAAAGAATTTGGATTTTGGCCGGGTCTACCTGGATGCCAGCTGCTAAAACATAGTGCCCTAGAATGAGCCCTTCTGTCATCATCATATAACCTTTTTCGTGGCTTAGACAAAGCCTGGTAGCGATGCAATGTTGTAGGAATTTTTCTAGAGTATCTAAAGCTAGATCAAAATCATCTCCATATGGTGTAAAGTCATCCATGTACACCTCGAGTCCATCATTTATTAAATCTACAAAGATGCTAAGGACAGCCCTTTAGAATGTAGCAGGAGCATTACATAGGCCGAAGGGTAGAACTTGATAGGAAAGCGTTCTCCAAGGACAAGTAAAGGTAGTTTTATTCTGGTCTTCAGGGGCAATTTGGATTTGGTTGTATCCACTGAAGCCATCCAGGAAAGAAAAGAATTTCTTTCCTACTAAAGTGTCCAATACTTG
>APFE030040122.1:383-51459 GCA_000404065.3 Pinus taeda | reverse complement strand
AAATAACAATAGAGGGATTCTATGGGGCACAGTAATAACAATATGGGGGCAATAGGGGCACAACAATATTAATAAGGGGTACAACTACCATAGTAATGGGGTAATCACTAGTATTATAGGGACCCAATAGTAGGAAGCTCCAATTTGTATGCCATAGTACCAATCTTTTGCAACACCTTGTAAGGACCATAATACTTTGGTGATAACTTATTATCCTTCTTAACTTGCTTGAGGGACATTTTTTGTATGGTTATAGTCGTAGAAATACCCAGTCACCTAAATAAAAAATTCTTTCATTGTGATGTTGATCTTCCTATTGTTTCATTCTATTATGTGCCAAAGTGAGGTTATCCTTTAAGAGTTGGAGAACTTGTTGTTGATGCTCGATGTGATATTCCACTACTTGAACCTTATATTTTTTTCTTAAATATGATGTGATGGATGGTGGATGATATCCATAAAGTGCCATAAATGGGGTCATTTTTGCTGCAGTATCGAAGGAACTGGTATACCACCATTCTGCTAGAGGCAACCACTTGATCCAATGCGTTTATTTATTAGATACAAAACAACAAAGATATCCTTCCAGACATTTGTTCATTGTCTCAGTTTTCACATCCAATTGAGGATGATAAATGAGATATGAGCTAGCTGAGTACCCAGAAAAGAAAATAATTTGGTCCAAAAATTTCCAGTGAAAATGGGATCTCTGTCGCTTACAATAATATTTGGGTTTCCATGTAGTTTTTGAATGGTTTCCATAAATGTAGTAGCAATTATAATTACTTTAAATGGATGAGATAATGCACAAAAGTGTGCATACTTAGTAATTCTATCAATTACCACCATGATGACACTCTTTCCTTCGGACTTGGGTAAACATGTGATAAAATCCATTGAAACCTCTTCCCAACGTTGACTTGGAATGGATAAAGGTTGTAACAGACCCAGGGTCTTAATTGTATCAACTTTATTTTGTTAGCAAACCAAACATTCTGCCACAAACTTTTGAATATCATATTTAAGGCCATCCCAAAAAAAACCCTTCTTAACCCTATGGTGAGTTTTTGTTTAAGTTGAGAATTCTTACAAAGGTATAAGTGATTTGTGTACCATAACTAAGAATTTTTACAACTAAATGCATTAAATGATTTGGGATCTTGCTGCAAATTTTTAATGAGTGCCCACACTTCTTCGTCATTCTTCCATTCATCCATTTCTTTGTTTATCCAATCTGGTTGGATGATAGAAATGGCATAAAGAAATGCTTTCACATCCTCCTCCTTTCTTGAGTGTGCATCTGCAACAAAATTTTGCTTCCCTTTTTTGTAGTGATTTCAAAGTCATAACCCAACATCTTTGTGACCCATTTTTGTTGCTCTCATGAAGATAATATTTTTTCCAAAAAGTATTTAAGGCTATCATGATCTGTTTTTACCTTGAAGTGTCTTTCCATTAGGTAAGGTCACCATTTCCTTGTCATAAATAGATTTGTGTAAATACTTTCCTTTGATTGGATGACTTTCAAAAGAAATGGGTCTTCCTTCTTGCATTAAAATAGCACCAATTCCATTTCCTGAGGCATCACATTCCACAATAAAGGTTTTTGTGAAGTCTGGCGTAGTTAATACCGGTGCTTGGCACATTTCCTCTTTAATATGTTCAAAGGCCTTCATTGCTTTTGGAGTCAAAGAAAATGCATCTTTCTTCAGTAATGTTATTATAAATGTTGTTGTTTTCCCATAATTCTTAACAAATTTGCGATAATACCCTGTCAACTCAAGAAATCCTTGTAGATGCTTTATAGATGTGGGGATTTTCCATTTCTTAATGGCTTTAATTTTACTAGGGTCTACCTTAACACTTTCATAAGATACAATGTGACCCAGATATTCTACCTCTCATACTCCAAAGAAACATTTAGAGGTTTTTGCATATAATTTTTTCTCCTCCAATAGTTTTAGCACCCTGTCAACATGTTGAACATGATCCTTCCAAGACTTGTTGAAGATTAGTATATCATCAAAAAATACTAGCACAATTTTTCTAAGGAAGGATTTGAAAATGGAATTCATCAAACCTTGAAATGTAGAAGGTGCATTGGTAAGGCTAAAAGGCATGACCAAAAATTCGTAATGACCCTCATGAGCTCTAAATGTTGTTTTCAGAATGTCTTCATTCTGATTTGATGATATCCTGAATGGAGATCCAACTTGGTGAAGTAAATTGCTCCATGTAATTCATCCCATAATTCATCAATGATGGGAATGGGAAATTTATCTTTAAGAGTGAGCTTGTTGATCTCCCTATAATCCAGACACATGTGACATGATCCATCCTTCTTGTGCACCAATACTATTGGAGCAGAGAAATAAATTTGACTAGGCTGAATTATACCAACCTCTAGCATTTCTACAACCATATGTTCAATTTCACTCTTTTGGGCATAGAGATATCTGTAAGGCATGATGTTTGGAGGAACACTTCCTCGAATCAAATGAATAGCATGATCATGATCATGAATAGGTGGGAGGCCTTTGGGAGTCTCAAATACCTTGGAATGATTGTCCAGTAATTTTTAGTAATTTGTAGAAATAGATGATTTCATTGTGGGAACCTCTAGTGAAAATAAGTGTGCAATTATTCCACATTGTTCTTTATTAATAATAATTTTCATGCCATTAGAGTTGATTATCTTTCTTGGTTTCCCTTAATTCAACTTCCTTTCCTTCCCAAGAAAATTTCAAGAAATGTTCTTGAAAATGAAAAGCTATCATACCCAAAGATTGTAGCCATTGGACTCCTAGTACAACATCAACACCATGCATTAGAATAGAAAGCATTATAGTATTCAATACATATTCTCCCATGGATAGCTTGATATTATGGCACTTTCCAGAGAAATTCATGGTCCCTCTATTTGGAACCATTACTTGACACTATGGTGTTGGATATAGGAAGAAATTCAATTCCTTGGCTATCTTACAATGAATAAAATTATGGTTACTACCTGAATCAATCAACAATGTTACCTTTTTATTTTTGATATGCCCTTCTCTCTTGAGAGTTTGAGGAGTGGTAATTCTTGCTAATGCATTACAATATATGGTCAAATTTGTATCTTCTTTCTTTAGGGTTGTGTTGATGATGTTGGACCCGCCAACATGTCAAGGGTATCTCCCCAGTAAGAAGCCCCAATTAGACCTCAGACCATTTGGTGTAGGAGTCCCAACAGTGGGTCGTAAGTAATGCCTTGACCGCGATGTCGCACAGAGGCAAGTAAGATAACTCTGTTAGTAGCAAGGGTGTGACTGATGCAGTGAGTCAAAGAAGGTGTATGAGAGGTTCTAACACATAGGGAGAGATTTGGGTGAAGATGAGTTCCAGGTTGAAAGGGATCAGTCCCACCTCGGCTAGGAACATACAACACAAAAGGACATGCACAGCGTCTGGCAGAGCAGTCCACTCAGATGTGACAGTCACATCATACAAAGTAAGATAACATGTAGAACACTCACAGATCAGTTTGAATGAGTACAATGGTTGTTATAGCAAGGTTCATGTGAAAGATTTGTCTGGTGTCTGGCAAAGTAGTCAACATGGACAAGAAATCATTAACAACATATACAACACATTAACAACAAGATTCATATAATTGCATACAAATCAGTTCATACACAAATACGTAAGTTAAACAACATATATCATTAAGGAAACTGGAACATTCCAACTACAATAACAACATATGCATGAAAATGTGTTGTCTCTTATTATATAAAGAAGTGTAAGTTCCAATCATACAATACATCCATGTAACCCTGCTAGCCCCATCAATGGAACGTTATAGCCACATCCACCTGCTCCACCAAAGAGATGAACTAGCTCTATGTAGTGGAGAATCCAAGGCGCGTTACAATACTGTCCAAGCTATTTCCAAGATAGTCTTATCAGAAGCTTGGTTGACCAAAAGCCCCTACAATGAGTTATGAGGGACTATTTATAGCAAAGGGTGGGGTGACCCTTGACATTCCACTTTGTTACCATTCAACTATCCTCATGACTCTTCACCTACTCTATGATTGTTACATCCACTCTTGACACTTGAATTACACTTGACATGACTCAACATTACAATGCACATGTACCCATGTGAAAAATGGCTTGAACAAGCTAAACTAGACATCATTTTGACTTAGACAACTATAGAAGTCCAACTTCTTACATCCTCATGCTGATCAATAGTAACGTATTGATGCCAAGATTGGTAGTCTTTGATAGTGTCCGTGTGTTCCACTGTGACATCTGTTTGGAACCTTAACCTTACCTCCATAGCATTCAAGTACACTACTTAGGCTCCTCTTTCTAACTCTTCTGAAAGCATGTGCATCATTGTCTTCAAAGTGGCCGGACCAGGAACATACTTGTGCATGGTGTCTGCACTGATAGGCACGTCTGGGTTGGTGGCAATGCGCATCAACTCATCAAAGTACGAGTCAAGCTCTTGTTGGACCTACTTCTTAGTCTTCGCCTGGGTGAGAGTCCCAAGTGATGGGATCTGTTTTGGAGAATTTAGTATCTATGGATAAATACTAATTCCCTAGATAAGTAGCTGTATCTAGAACAACAGTTTAAAGTGTTTTAGACTTTTCCTATAAGCAATAGATAAGATGAGAAGATAGAAGGCCTACCTGTAGTTTCGCTTTCCTCTCATATCCCTTTTATCCATTCTGTCGCTCCTTCCTATACTTAATCCGCTTGAGAAGTGCCCTGTAAACACAACAGAAGGCAAAAAACTGATCAAAGCATACAATCTATTGATTATAAGTGAGAGGAATCAGATACAATTCACACACATAAGCATTATAAAACAATACAAACATATGGTAAAAAGGTTCAAACATTGTATTATATAGAAGAAGGAATTACAACCATTGGTGCCTGATTCAAAGCCATTCCTCCAACTTGGATCCCATCCTCATCACATCAAAATCATTACAAACTTGTAGCATTACAATACTTTCTTCAAAGCCAAATCTCATAGCAACATTATCTCCTTACAATTCAACATAATCCAGCCCTTGATCACTTAGATGAGTGGTCAATTTATAGGAAGATGACGGAGTTTTCGTCATTAATGGTGGCATTGAATGGCCTTCCGTACTTAGAATTAGTTCCATGGAGGAAGGGATGAGAGGATATGATGCACCTTAATTAATTCCTCATCCCTTTTCGAGCTCATAGGAGTTGATAAGTGAGGGAAACTTCTAGATGACTCCAAAAGATAAGAATATTCCCCAAACCTTATGTGAATTTTGCTCATTCTCGCCCAGTGTAGGTGAAAGGAAGCCTAAGTGCTCTGCAAATCACCTTAGCAATGGACTTAACTTCTCTGTAGCACACCTTCATAAGGGCTTACCTGCGCTGGTCCCTCTAGAGGTTATTTCTGGATGTCTTCAAGTCATGAAACTTTCTAGGAAGGAGGCATTCAAAGGGTTGACTTGTTTAGGGCATGAAGAAACTGAAATTAGGGTTTGATGAGCCCTAAAACACTAATCAGGATATTGGGATTTGATGTGCCCAAATGGATCTATAACAGTTGCCCCTTAAAGCATGAAGTCGGAAAAATGCCAATGTCAAATGAAATGCTTAACGATGTGATGAGGAGGTATCAAAGTGGAAGGTGACCCACACCAATTACAATACATATATCATGATATGTGATTTTTCATGAATTGCTGAGGGAAGGCATATCCATTCTCAACTTATAAACTTTCATTACATGTACGTAAACAATCGTCTACAGATATAGACCCATGATCAGAATGACTATCAATGTAAAGCCATTGTACATATGATTTAGTACTCCTAAAATTGCAGCCTAGATGGATGAAACTAGATCCAGGGTCTTCAATCTCATTCAACCATTCCCTTAAGTACGATTCTAACCATGTGAATATGTGATCTGAAGTCAAACATGGGAAGACACCATCCGATTACCAGCCAATTATGTGAGATGTTAACAGATGTGAGAGAAATCATCGGTAATGATAATGATCCTCAAGGTACTGCAGTACATTTTGCATGGTGTGAATAGATTATTTGATGTCGAACACCATACAAAGTCTTTGAGTTGAAAGCCATTGATGTATAGCTATCACTAGAAGCGAGAAACCTTCCATTGATGTATGCAAGCCTCAAGGTACTGAATGGGTGTTTCTAAGTCAACTTCTTGGATAATGTGTTGATGTTGACAAGAAGCGACTCGTCGTAGGAGGGCCTTGATGTATCCCACATCAACAACACAAAATGAGTGTAGTGATTATGGAGATGGAATTTGACCGACGACACAAGATTCAGGAATGGTGGTCATGAAAATGAAGGTTTATGGTATTGCAAAAGATGAATTTTAACTGAATGACTTCTCTAGAACATGTCGGCAACCCTAAAGTGAATTGGTAGCATTGACCCAAAACAAAGTGATGGATGGTATGATAGACCAACGGTGTAATAACCATCAAGCTAATAACCCAACCCAAATAGTAACAGTGATGGAGTGAAAGTGTCATGTTCAAGAGAAACCTACTACCATAAAGCGGTTTTCCCTTTTTCCCATTTTCCCCAGTCATTGCTGACCAATACCTCTTTACTTTTATCAAGCCTAAGGAGGATAACATATTCTTGTTGTATAATTTCACCCTTCAAGTGAATCCATCGATATTTGATGTTTTAACGAGTCTAGCGAATGAAAAACTCGGTCTTGTCTACATGGACAAGTTTGTCACTATTTGATGTTTTAACGAGTTTAACAACAAAGATAACTCAAACCTTTTCATGTTTATAGAGTTTTAAAATGGACAAAGAGAAAACTCCACAAGTTCTTTTTTGTAAATTAATATGTCAAGCCCAAAAAAGCATAAAATAATACAAGAGAGATATCATTTCCAATTTGTTAACGAGCTAGAAAGGACAAGCGCTCGACAATCCTTTCATATTTAGAGAGTTTGAAAGGAGCTTAAAGAGAACTCTAGGGGGTTCATTTTTTGTTTTTAACAGAGCTCAAAAAAGAGATAAAAGTGTGCTCTGTGGTCAAAGGTACAACTTACAATCAAGCACGTTGAATTCTGTAAATCAGTTCCAAAACCTGCTCAAGGCATCACCAAATGGATTAAAAATATCTGTTTCATAGGAAAAAATAGGTAAGTACTAATGTTTAATTGATTAATGAACATGAAATAAACATAAAACAAGTTTTTAGAATGACATTTTTACCATTTGGAACTTACCATTCAGTTTTGTGCTCTGAGCTTAGTTTTTACCTCGACTTTCACCAGTTGATTGCGAGAGATTCTACGGATCATTTCTCGAGCTATCTAGACCAAGTAGGAACTAAACCTCTCTTCTTTTTTTTCAAGTCATTCTTTTGTCATTTCATGCAAGTTTTGGGGTTTTTTGGGGCCCCGAGGGTTTCATTTTGTTTCCCTGAGATCAGTGTAGGATTTCACATCAAAAACTACATTGAAGAGCACCCAGATAGAAGGATGCATGCTCTGTAGCACACTTTCTCTGTGTCTAGCCTACACTGGGTGCATTTCTCAAGTTTGTTTTAGCTGTTTGCTCCAAAATTTGTCCTATTTTTTACATGGAAAGGATCCTAATTTAGCTTATAATTGTGTTTTAGGCTTTCATTGGATCAGAATGTCGATTACATGGTGAGAAAGAGAGCATGAAGAATAGGACATGGTTTCCCTAAACAATTCGGGTACAATTGAGGCCTTCAAAAATTGTGGGTTACTCAAATACTTTAAGTTGTCCAAAATGAGGCAAAAAATAGAACTACTGTAGTTCCTTGTTTGTGCATGGGATCTAACAGATCAGACTTTTCACATTAGCGACAAGATGGTCCTTATTACCATTGAGGATATCTACTTTCTTACCAGATAGTCGAGGCAAGGTGCCCCCGTCTCACTTTCTAGATTTTCTTGTGGGGGTGAATTGGTGAGAGATTATATAAGACAGTTTTGTCTGCCAGGTACATAGCCTAGAAAGGATGGGAAAATAAATATCAGGGATGTAGGCAATTTTCCTTTAAGAACGATCCTCTTCACAATCGCAAAATTGGCTAGCACTGTGACACTGCATCTGGCGAACAGATCTTATATGTGATATGGACTGGAGTGTCTAGAACCAAAAGTTTTCAACTGGTGCGAGGTTGTGCTTTCTTTGCTGAAAGAACAACTGACTAAGGTAAAAAGCGGTAAGACGAAGAATTTCTACTATGGTTCGATTTTAATTGCTTTTTCCTTAGAAAGAGTCGCATTGATGCAACCACAACATGTTTCATTGGGTGTGGCTAGTCCTAGAGATCCATGTATGCAGAGGTGGGTTGAATTGATGGCTCAACATGCAGGTTAGTCAACAATCATTTTCTCCGCTGCATTTTCAGCTAGCTTGAGTGACAACATCTTGTTATTGAGAAGCATCCATACTCAAGGATGGATTTCCGTGGAGATCCAGATTTTATTTTACCAGTTGGAGCACAATGGGGTGTTATGGGTAAGTTGTTTGACCAAAGTGTTTTTTTATTTTTTGAAGTTTCTAATTTTTTTGTGTTTTTAATGTTTCCAAGACTAAACTAAAATTATTCTTATGCATGCAAATGTGGGTACTGTTTGACCTACGGGATACTAACAGGTTGCAGGTGGGCGAGCGCAAAGAAACATTGAGAGAACAGTTCTCCAGGACTTGATTTGGCCAAAACCTTAGCAGAGTTGCAAGATCACATAGAGGGATTAACCCTTGGTATTCTGGATATCCGAATCGAGGAGTTACCTATGAGGCTGTAGTGCCACACTATTGGTGTTCCTAACCCTTGGGCTAGGCTTTTGTGCATGATAGCACAGGCTGTTACCATGAGCACCACTAGATCTACTTAGGATGTTTTGTATGCATTTTTGAGTTTTTGGGTCAGATGACCAAATGTGTCTTGGGCACAAATTTTGTAAAATCCTTTAAAACACCTATCTATTTTACTTTCAGAGTTTTTCTATGGTTACATGCAATCCTATTCAATTGATGATGTGAATTGAAAATACTACATTTACATGTGTCGCAAATGTCTATTTAACACATAATCCACTAGAGAATTAGTTAATGTGTTAAGATTTTTGGAAATATATTTATATTGAATGTGTTCAAAACGTCTTTCCAAAATACCAACTCTAAGGAACAAATGAAAAATTGTTGGATTTTGGACAGTATAAAGGTTTGTTAGTTGTAGTACAACGAGTTGCAATTCCAACCTAACGATGATTTGACGAATGCCAAGTGAAATGGCATTAGAGAGTAGTTCAATCAACGCACTATACTCAGCGATATTATTTGTCGATCGACCGATACAAATCCCTTGGAAACTCACTAACTCGCTTGGAGCGAAAATAGCCCATGATGCAAAAGACAAACTCTACGTGCTATGACTAGCACCATTGGCGTAACCAACAAAAGGTTCCAAAGACTCCGACATTTTCAACAAATTCAAAGTGGATTACTAACCATATAAAAATCCCTAAAAGAAACACACACGCACATGCAATGAAATCATATATACAGTGACTTTTACTACACTTCATCAATCATAGTAACATTTGAGGTATAGCTTGTTTTGGGGCTGCGACAATGGAATCCCATCATAATCTACTAACTCATAGGCACCTTTTGCCAGAACATGCTTGACAACATAAAGGCCCATCCACATTGGTTCGAATTTTCCTGCTCCAAGTTTATTAGCTTCCTAATCATAAAGCAAGACTAGGTCTCCATCTGAGAAGATACAAGGCTTGACATTTCTATCATATTGCACCTTAATACGTTTCTTTCGCACTTCGTTAGCCAATGCGGCATCACAATGGATTTCATCCAGATGGATTAATTCCAAGAAACATGCTTCTTCTTCAGAAGTGTTGGGTAACAAGTCAATCGCGAATTTGAGCGATGAAATTTCGCATTGTATCGGTAAGATTACTTCCAAACCATACACCAACTAAAAGGGTGTGAATCCAGTTGCATTTCTCACCAAGGTTCAATATGCCCACAAGGCAGAGTACAGGATTAAGTGCCAGTTTCTCTTATGAACCCCTATCATTCTTTGCAACATCCGCTTCAGGACTTTGTTGATGGCCTCAACTTATCCATTCGCTTGCGGGTAATATGGGGTAGAACTATCATGTGACAGTCCTAACTTAGAAGTCAATTCAGCCATCATGTGATTGCGAAAATGCAACCCATGATCTGTAACTATGGCTTGTGGTACACCAAACAAGGCAACCACATGGTTAAAAAGAAAAGAGCAGCCGTTTCGCCACTGTTGTTCAATGTTGGCATCGCCTCGGCCCATTTGGTAAAATAGTCAATAGCGACTATAATATACCCATGCCCCCCGGCCGAGGTGGGGTTATATGTCATAAAGTTAATGCCCCATTTGGAAAATGGGCCAACAGCAACGACTAGATGCAGTGGTGTAGGTGGTAATCAAGTTTTTCGATCATATATCTGGCATGCATGATAGCTTATGATAGCAATAATACAATCTTTAAATATAGTTGTCCAAAAGTAACTAGCATGGAGAATTCTCTGTGCGGTCGCATAGCCTGACAAGTGTCCACCACAAGCACGAGAATGGCAATCATTCAATGCTTTCTCGGCTTCCTCATGTGTAAGGAATCTTCGTAAAACTGTATCGATACCATGACGGTAAAGTGTGTCACCAATGATTAGATAATCTTTGGCTTGGTAACGAATACGTCGTTGTTGCGAGCGAGAGGTATCTTGCCAGAAAGTTTGGGTTTGGAGATAGATCAGTATATCTCCATACCATGTGCTAGATGAAGAAATTAGAAATAGAGACTCATCCAATATTGATGGTTCATATGTTGAATCAATGGAAGTTGAAGGAAGGTCACATAGTAACTCAGCGAAATCTAGAGATTTCTTTGATTTGGACTTGATGAATTCCAAATAAAACTCCTGCAAAATAACTATCCATTTTGAGCATTTACCCCCAAGCAATTGACATGACAAGATGTAAGTCATAGGGTTGCAATCTGAAATGACAGTTGCTTTTCGTAACAGGATATAATGGAGAAATATTTGAACGGCTTGCACAGCTGCCAAAGCTAGTTTTTCAACATAAGAGTACTTACTTTCTGTCTCATTGAGATTACGGCTCATGTAATAAATCGGATGTTCAATTCCATTTTCTTCCTAGACTAAAACCATGCTAATGATTATATATGTAGTGGCGAGATACAGGTAATAGTCCTTTTGGTAATTTGGAGAATACATTAATGAAGCTCTAATCAAGGTGTCTTTAAGAGCATCAAAGGAAGCTTGTGCGACCTGATCCCAATGAAAGGGTATCTCCTTTTTCAAAAGACGTGTAAAACCTTTAGCCATCTCAGTGTAATTAGGAATGAACCTCCTCAGAAAGTTTTCTTCCCCTTGGAGTCTTTGTAACTGTAAAAGATTTGAAGGTGGAGGCAAATCCAGAATTGCCTAAACCTTTAATGGATCGAGTCGAATCCCCTCTCTAGATACTACAAATCCAAGCAATCAACCAGAACAAACACAAAACATACATTTGTGTAGATAGAGTCGTATCTTGTAGTGTCGGCACTATAAAAATATTTCTCTCAAATGTTGCGGGTGATCTATCTTCTTTCATGAATGAGCAAGTAAATCGTCAAGGTAGGGTTGAACAATGTGCTTGATGTCATGGAAGGCATAATTCATTGCCCTCTGAAAATTTGCCCTAGCATTCTTCAAACCAAATGGGAGTTTCCTATAGGCGAATGTGCCCCATGTACAAATAAAATTTGTTTTCGATTGGTCCTATGGGCATATATTTATTTGATTATAGCCGGAAAAAGCATCCATAAATGAAAATATTTCGCATCCAACACATTCATCAATAATTTGGTCAATAAAAGGAGTAGGATAATTGTCTTTTGGACATGCCTGATTTACATCCCTATAATAAACGCACACTCGTATTTTTCCTTGTTTCTTCATGACAAGAACAATATTGGAAACCCAGTCAGTAAGAGGAACAGGGTAAATAAAACCAGCCCACAAAAGTTTTTCAACTTCTGCTTTAATTGCAGCGGCTTTCTTTGGATGAACAGGTCGAAGCCGCTATCGAACTGGCTTGACATCAAGGTACATTTTGATTTCATGTTCAACAATACTGGAGTCAATGCCTGGCATCTCCTCATAAGACCATGCAAAAATATCTCTAAATTCATGAAAGAGAGTATGGTAATTATCAAGTTATGGTGGAGAACAAGATTTGCCGACATGAATATTCTCTACAATATTAGGCTTGGTCGAAATATTAATAGAAATAGTTTCTTCAATATTTGAAAGGTTTCGATCAGATTCTATTGTGTCTATGAAAACTGAATTCAATAGGAAATCAAAAACTAACGGGTGGTTTAGTTCATTTGAATAATCTTCGATGTCATCTAGAAGATGGGAACGATGATGATAATCTTCCCATGGTTCTTCTCCCATCATCATTGATTGGATGATTCCTTTATCTGTAGAATTTATACGTGGAAAAGGATCTAAAGAAGTACCATATTCTAACGAATGGTCTACCCATACAATTGTTGAGTGTGGATTTGGGTTTTCCACACAAGCCTAAAAAATTGATTGCTATGATGATTCAATGGGGCTTAATGGCATCACCTCAATACTACTATCAACTTCAACCTTGTTGGTAATCCTCCTTAAATCAGATGAGGTGGAGGAAATCATATTACAAGTCTCTACTCTTGCCACTTCCGCCAAATCAGATGGTGATGGTATGGTAAAAGTACCCATTAGGGAAGGATCTTTAAATAGACCTACTCCAACACTTTGAAGTAACAGTAGGGGTCTGTGTACCAATGGAATGCTTCCCATAGCCTGTGAACTATTGGAAAGAAGGCTAGCTGATCAACGACTGTGATTCCACCCTTAAAAGGGAATGCAATAGTATGAAAGTACGTGGAAACCACATCAGCCATAGCATATACCGATGGCTTTCCCAGTGCCTTCCTAGTAAAATGTTGTAATCGAGGGGTCTGTCAACTACCTCAACTTTGACAATAATTGTTTTTCCTCCTAGTTTGATTTGCAGGTTACTCAAACTCCCACAAGGATTATATGTTCTTCCATCAAAAGCTTTCAATGTGGTTGATGATCATGACAACGGTAGTGAACCAAATGTTTTCCAGCAGCTCATTAACATAATGCAAGTAGATGCCCCCTCATCAATAATAGTTCGGTGAACATTCTTATTGAGAGATTTTACTTGAATTAGGAAAGCTAACTGTGCTGGTAACTGTGGTGTATATCCAGCATGGTTAAAAACCACAAGATTAGAATCCATAGGATCTACTCCGCCTATTGCTAACAGTAAATCCTGCTTCTGGGAGGGACAATTTTGTAACACCTCGAGTGTCGACATAGCAGAAGGTGATTGAGAAAGATATTCCACTGTGTTATAATTCTGAGCTGCTCGTGCCTGAGGGTTAAATGTTGATTTGTGCACAACTCCCTTTGGTGATTTTATTGTCAATTCTGGTACAATAGGTGGAATATTTTCAAATGAATTCGAAGTCGAAGTCGAAGGATGAGGTTGATCGGTGACCTAATTATACGACAATGATGGTGGATTTCCATAATATTTGTTTCTCGTTGACACCAAAGCTTCGTTTTGTGGCTTTGTTATGGATAACATGAGTACTTGGGATGTCGAAGCATGGTCTGTTGCAACCAAATGTGTCTCCGGGTTTGGAAACAGATCAGTCAACACTACCAATGTGTTTGAAGTCTTTAAAAGTTTAGAGACCTCGGAGCCATGTGGACAATCTCTCGTAAAATGCTTGTCATTATAGATTAGACATGGATAATGAGGTTTCCTTGCTGAAGCAGAGAATCGGATGATTTCCCTGGAGGGGAATTATCCTATTTCTTTTTATTTTCCCCTTTTTCTTGCTTCCTGGTTGCTTTGGATTTTTGCCTTTGTGAGATGACATGGCATTAATTTTGGAAGCAAGAGTATTTTTTGATGCATTGGTAGTTTGATTGGCAATGGGAAGGGTTTGATCAGATGGTCTTCCTGTTGTTTACGTGCTCCAAGAATTGATCACACCATCATTGGCATGAGAGTCCTTACTCGATTTTTAAGGAGGAGGAATAGTGAAAGCTGGTCGGGGTGCATTGGGAATTTTATCATAAAGCGTGCCGGATTGTGTGTAAATCAAATCCAAGTATTGGGCATGAGAAATTATTTTCTCTTTTGTGACAACTCCACCTTTTTCCACATCCTCAGTGATTAATGGCAACAAGGATTTTATGAACCACTCAACTAAAAGTTGATCGGGAACATATGTCTTAACCATCTGACGATGATGTCGCCACTCATGAATATGATCTGATATATGGGTAGCAGTCGTCTGTTTAAAGTTGGTTAGGAGTTCCGTTCCAGTCTCGTATCTGATGGGTAGCTGGAAGTGGGTCAAAAATGTAGTGGCTAAAATGGTGAAATTGTCGAAAGAAGCTCTTGGTAACTCAATGTACCATTTAGCAACTGGATTAGTAAGTGTTCTTTGGAAAAGATGAATTCTAACTGAATCATCATTTAAAGAGTTTGATGAACACCACAAATGAAAGGTCATGACATGATTTGATGGGTCTTCTCTAGGATTTCCATTAAATTTCAGAATGTCAGATAGTAACTTATGTGGAATTATCGGCCACCAAGATGCATATAAGATTGGATCATTAGTGAGCCGATTTAAATCTAGTAATTCTAAAGTTGCTACAAATGGAAATTGTCGATTCAAGTTAGGTTGAGCATACCCAAGATATGATGAAATTTCCTGAGAAATAGGTCTTTGCATACTGACATAGGGCATCTGCATTTGCTAACCTTGATATGGTTGTTGTTGAATAAAACCAGCATAAGGTGGTTGTTGATAACCAGGTTGAATGTGTGGTTGTCCATAACCTGCAAATCCTTGTTGACCATGACCTTGGCAAGCTTGATATTGACCAAACCCATGTTGAGCCTGTTGAGCAAGTCCAAATTGGGGTTGGAATTTCTCGAATTGGGGTTGTTGAAATTGAGGTTGCCATGGTTTTTGAATCAACTATTGTTGTTGTTGGTACAATTGTTGTTGATTTAATGGTTGTTGTTGCCTAGCAATGAAAGGTTGGCCAGTTTTGAATAAATTATACCAGTGTTAGCTTGGGTCATTCCAGATAAGGGTATACTAACCTGAGGTAGTTGCTGAACCCCGGAAACAAGTGGTTATTGTACGACAACTTGAGGAATTTGAACTTATTGACCTGAAACTTGTGGTCGCAAGGTTGAAGGATCAGTTTGTACTAGTTGAGATACAACAGTTTGAACTTGTGACTGTGGTATAGTAGTAACAATAGGTGTAATAGGAATAGCTGACATAGTTTGCATTGGTTGTGTTGGATACACAAGCCTGGGTTGAATTGGCATTGTTGGTTGCCATTAACAAACTCTAATTCCAGATTGACCTAAATATTGTGGGATATTACCATATGATGGTCCTCCAGAATAAGGAGGATACGGTGAATAAGCATATTGCTCTCCATATGGTGGAAATCTAGTATTTAATCGATACATAGGTCTTTGTGGACCAGATTGCCCAGCTTGATATCGATATGCAGGATCAAACTGTTGAGTTCCCATTAGAGAAGAACCAGGTAAAACTCTGGTTGAGGACATGGGTGATGATCATGGTGTAGAAGCAACCCCTGAGTGGGTCTCAGATAAAGATTGGTAACCAACCAGGACAGACATTTCACCATAAAGGTGTGACTCAGGTGTGGTAGAAAACATCGAGGAGGTTGCAACAGAAGATTTTGCTGCAGCTGCATCAGATGATATAGTCTGAGATGTTGATGGTTTTTCAGCCATAGTTAACTGACCCAAAAGTTTTCCTAAAGAATCAACAGGTACTTGAAAATAAGCAGGATCAAATGGAGCAGTAAAACGAGGAGTATGAGGGTAAAGATAAAGCCCAACTCCAAAGTGGAAAGGGGTTATAGGTGTATAATATTCTTCCAATTCTTCCTCTATAGCAATTAGACCTGGTGGAAGAACTTCACCATCAAGTCCGTAAAATATTTCTAGCGTTGATAAGGTTGAAGTTTCAATAATTATTGATGTTTGAGGGATAATTGGTTGATCACCTTCCGTTAAAGTAACAACTTCTAAATGTTCAAATTCGAAGTCCAGATGTTTAGGTAAATGAAAAGCAGTTTCAGTAAGAGGTTCCTGAACAACTTCAAGTTTAGATGTAACTTCCGCTTGAACTGGGATAGGTTCTGGATTAAATTTTGGCTGAACTAATTCAAGTTCAGAAGTACTTTCTTGTTGGGCAACTTAAAGTTGAGGATCAACTTGCTATTGAACAATATCAGTTATTGTTTCACTAGGATCAGTGCTAATGTCCTTAGGTAATTGTGAAACTTCTTCTTTAGAAACAAATGTACCAGAAATGGTTGGAGTAATTGGAGTCTCAGTACTTACCGAAATAGATGATTCAAGTAACTCAGATGAAGAACTAGGAGTTCTTGATGTGCTAGAATCAGTTAAGCGAGACCACTTTTTCCGAATAGGTGTCGCTTCAGGTGGCAAATGCAGTTTCCTCGTTGTTCTCCGCGAACGACGGGGTAAGGGTTGATGTTCCTCCATGATTGTTGATTAATTTTATTATCAAAAAAGAAATAAATAAAAAGGGGTATACTAGGCAAAAGGTTTACCAAGAAACTGTGAGCTGCAAAATACCTCCTAGCGAACCAAGAAGTATGGGCAGGCAATCTCCCCGAATACTGTGTTCAGTGTATCGCAGTTTACAAGGCAGCCGACTCAGTTACTTAAGGATGGATAGAAACCTAGACTTGTGCTCCCATATATACCTGAAGTTACGTGGATGCCCAATTCGTATAAGCATTGTCTAATGAAAAACTGCACAGTGAGAGAATTCCCATATACTTTACGTATTGTAACATCGCCCTATATACCCGAAGGTACGTGCATGAGCTACGATATACTCAAGTACGTGGAATGAGGTATCACACTCGGGATGTATTGCAGACAAGTTAGCGATAAATGCTTTTTCTTACTACGTTGGAACACGTCTCTAGCCTAGAACCACCAAATGTTCTCATTAATGACAATGCTTCATTAGGTAAATTGATGTTAATTTTAAGTTGATCTTGCTTAGGAATTTGCCTTTGAATTTCACCATGTGATGTATTCTGAAATTCCTAGGAATGAAACTATCATGATAAGCATTCTTTTCATTTAATTTAACGATGAAAATCCTAGCTACTTAGGGATAGAGCAATCAGATTTATTTTGATCAAAGAGCAAAGAGCACCATCTAAATGCAATTTCCTTACACTATTCCTATGAGCACACACAAACTTTTTCAATGCAACATGCATGTATTCCTTTTCGATTTCCTTAATGTGAATATGAATAAAAGGAAATATGCACATACAATCAATCAATCTTTCATAAGAACGAAAACTTTTACGACAGTTCTAATTCGAAGGAAGAGAAGACTTTACGACACTTTCTTTCGAATGAAGATTAATCAATTATATCCTAACTTTGACTATTGATCAATAATGACAAAGAAAACATGAAGAAAAATTAATCATTCCAATCAAAGTTGGGCTAGACCAGGACATAACAACTCATTTTCTGAGACATAGCATTCATTGATTAATCAGCAAACAATCAAATAGAGATAATTTGGAAAAAAACTCTTTCCAAAGGTGGGAAACTGATCCTACGAGGATTAGCGCAGCCCAGAGTGGGAGACAATGTGCTTCAAAGCACTATCCCTAAGGCAGGGGTGATCTACAGTGCACTGTGTCCCTCACAAGCCTGCACTAGTGATAGTAAGCCATTTAAAGATGAAATTTGACATAGTTTTGACCAATTTTTCAATGTAAACAGCTGAATTACAATCTATGAACACAAATAAGGCCTACAAGGGTGTCTTAGGAGGTGGATAAGCTACTAGGAAAGAGGATTCTTCCCCAGTGTAGTCACCAATTTGTTTTGGATAATTTAGTATCTACGGATAAATGTTAATTCCCTAGATAAGTAGTTGTATCTAGAACACCAGTTTAAAGTGTTTTAGACTTTTCCTATAAGCAACAGATAAGATGAGAAGATAGAAGGCCTACTTGTAGTTCCGCTTTCCTCTTGTCTTCCTTGTACCGATTTTTTCGCTCCTTCCTGTACTTAATCCGCTTGAGAAGTACCCTGTAAACACAACAGAAGACAAAAAACCGATCAAAGCATACGATCTATTGAATATAAGTGAAAGGAATCAAATACAATTCACACACATAAGCATTATAAAATAATACAAACATATGGAAAAAAGGTTCGAACACTTTCTTAGATAGAAGAAGGAACTACAACCATTGGTGTCTGATTCAAAGCCATTCCTCCAGCTTGGATCCCATCCACATCACATCAAAAGCATGACAAACTTGTAGCATTACAATACTTGCCTCAAAGCCAAATCAAATAGCAGCATTATCTCCTTACAATTCAACATAATCCATCCCCTGATCACTTAGATGAGTGGTCAATTTATAGGAAGATGAAGGAGGTTTTGGCATTAATGGTGGCATTGAATGGCCTTCCATACTTGGAATTAGTTCCATGGAGGAAAGAATGAGAGGATAGAATGCACCTTAACTCATTCCTCATCCATTATCGAGCTCATAGGAGTTGATAACTAAGGGAAAATTCTATATGACTTCAAAATATAAGAATATTCCCCAAACCATATGTGAATTTCGCTCATTCTTGCCTAGTGTAGGTGAAAGGAAGCCTAAGTTCTCTGCAGAGCACCCTGGTAGTGGACTTAACTGCTCTGCAGCACACCTTCATAAGGGCTTACCTACGATGGTCCCTCTAGAGGCTATTTCTGGATGTCTTCAAGTCATGAAATTGTCTGGGAAGGAGGCATTCAAAGGGGTGACTTGTTTAGTGCATGAAGCAACTAAAATTAGGGTTTTATGAGCCCTAAAGCACTGATTTGGATGTTGGGATTTGATGTGCCCAAATGGATCTATAACAGGATCGCATGTGTGTGAACCACAACATCCATGCTCTTGAATACTCATGCATGGGAACCCTATATGCTAGTGATGAGATAAGGTCTGTCCTCATAGTTCTAGATCTGACTCTGCATACATGCTTTCAACTTGACCTCATTGGCCCTCATCATCTTTGGCAAGTGAAGTGTGGCTCCCTTGTACTTCATCATCCATGCTTGCATGTTATTAGCAATAGCATTTATATTCTTCAAAATGTGTGCTCTTCTTACACATGATGCTACCATCTGTGGAGATAGACGACTGCTTGGCGCACGGTACCAGACTTGGAATACAATACTCGCATGATTGTATCAAGGACAATGCTTCATCCAATATTTCCTTCTTCAGTTCATCTTAGGCGGACATTATCACCAAGTCTCCTCCCTGCTTGGCCACCTATATTTCCTTCGCCATTCGCTCATTCTCAGCTATGAGGAAACAAACACTTGAGCTAGTGGCTTTCGCATACACTCTAGTTGCATTGACCAAAGTAGCTAAATGCTTATGCACATCAGTCACGATGACCTATTCTTCAACTTGCGCAGGGGATGTTTGGTCCTCTGGAGTCGGTACTCTGTGAGACTACACAACTTTGTGGTGAGATTCATCAAAGGAGATGTTGTGCACCTCTGCTTCTGGCTAACCACCAAGGACCTCAATGCCTCCTTGGTCATTCAAGACTTACTCATCATCTGAATTAATTGAAGTGGGTGATTCGACCTCTCTATTGTGAGGCATGAGGTCGGTGTCCTATCCCAACTCCTATTGCTCCATGTCTGCATCCAATTGTTCAAGCGCGTGTTCTATCTCATGAGAAAAGTCTTGTCCCTATGATGATTCACCCTATTCACTTGATCCCAGCTATTCGGATGAATCAACTACTTGTACGTGCGCTACTTTGTCTGTCTACACATGATGCACCTCCTGTTGTATTAATTGTTGCTGCACTCCCTTCTCCTGTGGGTGCCTTTCTTGTTCATTCTGGAGTTTCTCCCTTATCCCATGCAACTCCTTCTCTACTTATTCCATTCTCTTCTTATCTTCTGCCTTCACGCGATGTGCTTGTCGTGTTGCTGCCTCTTTTCCTGAATAGCCATAGCTGCTTGTTCTACAAGTGGATCTACTCGAAACTTTCATCTTTGCTCCTCCTCCATGTGGTCGACCATCTTCCTCTTCCCTTTGTCGTGCATAGGTATGCTTGGCTCTGTTTTTTCTACTATTTCTGCTACTGTTGGTGCTCTCCATGATGCTGCTTCATGCTGCTTTGCTAACCACTCTACAGCGAAGCCGACCTATTCATTGGGTCTAGAGGAATTGTAGAAATACCTCCATGAGTCTTCCTTGGCCCAACGACATGCCCCATGGATCCAGTTGAACTAAACTCTCACGCTATGATCCTTCACAATGCAATGTGGGTCATACAGGTTAAAGCTTCAGATGTTGAACGGGTACTTCTTCATCTGTTCTGCTTTGACATCTACTTGCTTGATACTCCAAATCTCATATAACCCAATCCACATTGGAAGAGCAGGCCAAGGTTCCTTCTTCTTCTATTGCATTCTAGCTGTTAATCCTGCCGAGATGTGATACGCTACTTCCTACATGACAAGTACATCCAAGGAAAACGTTGGCAGAATGTGTGGAGGCTTCTCCACTCGAACATTTGAATGAAAGTCTTGGACAGTGAGGCATACCAATCTGCAATGCCTAACAATGCCTTCATCGCTTCCTCTGACATGCAGGGTGGATCTTGTTCAAATATCAACCTATACACTGGGGTGACAAAATGGTCGGACATCCATATGATCACTCCTTTGAAGCTACATTCAGACCACAATTTGAAATATGTGTTCACAATAGTCTCCACCGATGACCATTCCCACTCCAAGCCCAAGAACTCATGTTGGGCACAAACTGCATCTAGAATGTAGACGGACATGTAAATCTCTACATGCATGCCTTCAGGTTATTGTCAAGCCTTCGTGACTTATTCCTTCATCTGATGAGCCAGTATGTCAGACCAGTTTCATGGTCTTCCTTCTCTATCTTGTTGGTCTAGTGCGATCACCCAACTCTGAGGGAAGGTCTCAGTGCTTGCTTGGCCACACAGTCGACATACAATTATGACCAAGTATTGGTACGCCTTCCTCAATATCTTTGTCTTATAGATCTGATTGGGTGTCATCCTAAAACGAGTTGGCTCCTTTACCCAATCCTTCAAAATATCTCTGGGGTGAGCTCTACTGTTAGGCAGCTAAATGGAGGTGTTGTGACAATCATGGGCTCTGACATCTGATATATCTCATCGTAATATTGCCCAGAAGGTTTCAAGATTCATCCCACTGACATTGCTCAAGGTCGTCGTCTCGGGTTCAGTGTGAGAGACGATCCAGTGAATCATGTTTGCACATGGGAATGCAGGGTATCTACATGAAATCTAGTACAATCTAGACTTATGAATGTTCACATACACCTGACGGTCTTCAAGGTATTTCCCAAAATTTCTTGCGAATGTTTCATTAACCTCTTGCCACTTCAGTTTGATGTCCTTGTCTAGATACAACTTCGTATCTTCATAGATCAGCAAAGTAGAGGATAGTTGCTCGACTGCTGCTCCAGCTACAACTCCATCAGTGTCGTATGATCCTGTTCTCTTGGAAGCCATTAAGACAAATGAACACCTGAAGGATTTGGAAAAAAGAAACATGCATGGCAAGAAATATGTCAGTGAAAACAAAGAAAATCCGGGAAAGGATGTTTGGTCAATTTAGTGTCCTAAATTGCTCTACATAAATTATCAATCCGGGTATCGTAAACTGATGAAGTGTAGTGCACTATATGTGCTAGATGACCGTTCTTACTTCACTATTTTTGAGTTTTATGTTGTTTTGGGGTTTTTTTGGTCCTTTAGTCCCTAATGATTTACAATGTGACTGTCAAAATCCTAATTTTAACTTTTGTAAAGACTGTTAAGAATCTAAAAGATGAGGAATAAAAGAGCTTAAGTAAGATTTGGAAGAAAAGTTTAATCAAGAAATAAAAATAGAGTTTCTATATTTAATCATGTAATTATTTCCAAATCATGAGCTATGAACTAAAAAGTAAAATTGCAACTATTGTCTATTCAATTACAGAAACAAGACTAAATGAAATACTAAAACTGAAAGTGAAATTGCAAATCTCTATTATGGAAGCAAAACTAAAATGAAATGTTGAAACTAGAAATGAGATTACAACTATTGTTTAGTCTATTGCAAAAACAAAACTTAATGAAAAACTAGAAGTGAAATTGCAACAAAACTAAATGAAATACTTAGTTACTCTGCCTCTCAATTTTGGAAGACAAACTTCTTTGGAATGAAATTTTGAGGAATTTTGTACTTCATTATTCTAACATAAAATAAATGCAAAAAAATGTAGAAAAGACTCATTTCATGAATGAAGTATTCAACCACTTATTTTGAGATGAGTTATCAACTAGAAGGGCTTTTTAGAAACATTCATCTACACCATGAATCACTAAACTAGTAATAAAATGGCAAGAACAGTAATGGCACTGGTCAGTCTATTAAAAACTAGTGAAACAGTAAATGAAATAAACTACTCTACACTGCCGAATTCAACTTCTAACTACTGATAAAACTAGAAAGAGACTAGGCAAAGAGAAAGATATTTTGTAATGAAAGAAGTTATTCTACATTAGTGAAGAAACGATGCATTATAAACAGGGTTAGTATGAAAAATGGTTATGAATACTATGGAAGAAATGATAAATTTACAACTGCAACTATAAAAGATAAAACAAAATGAAGTGAAACCTCAGTCAGCGCAGGGGCCCTCTGCAACTGCTCAGGTTATGCATATTCAATCAAAAATCGAATAAACACTTTCAGGTATCCATGAAACACATAGTCTTCATATTAAAAATAGAGAACGATTTTTCAAAATTACAGAACAGTAATCTGAGATTAATACATGAGAAAATTCAAACTAGTTCTGCGTTCTTCACACAGGTATTTATAAAGAAATTATACAATTGTTTATGGAGAAAAATAAGCTACATCCAAAAACACGTAGGCAGACAGGCACACAGAATTCTCTTCCTCGGTTGTTGGAGACATAAATATAAGGTGATGGTTGTTGGATTCGGTTGCACAGATGGTTGTCATAGTTCGTGGGCTCAGGAATTTGTTTCGGATCCCATCACTATGAAACGTGTACAAAACAAAGTCATGTTTGCCTTAGGTCTCTACGTTTGACTTCTCCTTTAACCGGAGTCATGTACCATCTTCTTTGTCAACTTGGGCTAGGTGAATAGGACACGATCCATGTCATGATGTTTTCCAAGCTGCCCATGTAGCTATTTTTTCCTTTTGACACCTGGAACTTGTAAAAGCATGGAAGTAGCTGCAGAACAGCCAATTAGCTGGAGAATGGGCTGTGTTCCATAGCTAAAAGACAAAAGCTTATTCAAACAGCAAAACATAAAAGCATAACATATAAATCACTAAAATGTTCTCCTTAAGGCAATGTATACTCAGTATTGATGATAGAAGTGCATTTCTTCATGAAAAAACAAAGAAGAAAGGATAAGAAAAGTTGCTAAGGAAAGGGTAGTTTTGAAACTCAACATACCGCCACTGTAAGACTGTTGCATGTCCCCATGCAATCAAAATTGAGAACTTCCTCCTTCTATTGCATTTGTTCTGATACTTCAGCCAACACATCCAACTTCCTCTTCTTGCTTTTCTTTGCACCAACTACCATCTTTGGCTTCCTCATGAGAAATCTGTACTTGAGGTTAATCAGTGCCCTATTCAACTTCTTATTTTTCTTTTTCAACTTTCTGTTCTTCTTGTGCCATAACCCCAAGTGTAGCATGGTGTTATCATGAATAGCTCTATCCACCTTATTCTGTTCCTTCAAATTTTCATTTTCTTTTTGGATATGTTTGTTCAGAATTTCTAGCTCATAGATCTCTTGTTTGAGAGAACTGATTCGAGTTTCTTGTGTGGTGGCAGGTTGCTCTGGTTTAGCTGAAGTACATGGGTCTACTGATGTACTCTTTTTCTCTAATGACTCTATGTAGTCATAGATTTGTTGTTGTATTGGATCAATGCCCAGAGAAACTCTTCTTGGGCTGCCCTCAAATTTTTGTGGAGGAGAGTTTTCTGGGCTTTGCTCATATGGAATACTGTCAAGGGACTAAGCTGGAGTTTATTCCTCTAAATTTATAAACTAGGCCTCCTTTGATTTCACCTTCTTTACTTTTTCTTAGAGCCTAGAACTCCTCCTCAAGTTTTGGAAGCCTGTGGTTTCTTCTTTTGTATCCTTCTTCCTCTTTCCTTTCTCCTTATCTTTCTTGATCTGTTCCCTTCTTTTGATTAGTCTTTTAGAAAGCAGTTTTTCATCTCTTTAGGTGATGAAGGTTTAGGAATATCCCTGTGGATTTCTTCAACCCTTTCTTCCATTTTTCTCCTCTACTTGCTCTGCTTTCTGGTCTCTGTTAATTTTTCAGAGATTGGTTCTTCTTCATCATTTTTCTGTGTTGAAGTTTTAGGGGTGCTTTGAATGGTGAGATTGGTCTTCCTTCTCCTACTTCTTTTAATAGGACTTCTCTTAGACAAATCTGGAGCATCTTAGAAGAAATTCCTTACCAAGAAGTCCTCCCATGTATCCCCTACGCTTCTCAAATGAAATTCAACTAAAATCTTCACTAGTCCATGGTGATATAGAGTAGTTTCTATTGACTCAACTTTCTTTTGAACATTAGTTGCCATTCTTCTCAGAATATTCAAAAGGAAAAAGGTAAGGTTGAGGGTTCCATTCTCTAGAAAATTCATTAACAATCTTATATGATAGACATACATAGATCCAAACCTCCCTTTGCATGTAATACATTTTTTCAGTATTAACAACATGCTTCTCCATTTGTTTTTGAGTGTAGAGATTGGAATTCCTTTTCTAAAAATTGAAGTGTCCATACCTATTTTTTTAAGAATGACCTTCCAAGCTTCATCATGAAACTCTTTTTTCTTAAACCACCTTTCTCCTAGCCTTGGAAGTTTTGTTGCTTCAGCTATGAAGGACTCGGTAACTGCAAATTTGATGTCACCTATTTCCATTTCCGTTCCAACAAATGACTGGCAAAATATTTAGTGATTTCCTTATGGTAACCGTTGAATTTTTCAATAAAAAACAACCAACCAGCCTTCTGTAACATTCCCTTCAGCTGTGGATAACCCTCCATGTATTTAACCCCTACGGGTTCAGTTCTAACAATAAGCCCCATAACCTCTGTTCTCGGCTACTCTTCAAAACTACTCTTACTATCTGAGAAATGAAATGACTGTGTATATGGTAATAAGAATACTGTGTATACAAAGACAGAATGATTATGGATATGCAAACAAGATGATAGGGTATATGGGATCGAAATGACCGTGAACAGAATGACTGTGAATATGAAACAAAATGACTGTATATATGGAAATTATGGAAACAGAGTAGCTATATACGCAAAATGGGTGGAAACAGAGTGACTGTATGCACAAAGTATATGGAAATAGAGTGACTGTGTGCACAAAGTGGCTATGTAAATATGAGGGAAAAATTTAAGAGTTGACATGTAATAAGTAAACAGTCAGGGTTTGAAGAGTCATATACAGATAGGTCATGTCGTTAATCTAACCGTTAACAGGTGTAGTTGTAGAAGTCAGATTAAGTACGAGTTATGGAGTTTAAAATGGAGAACAGTTATGAAGGAATAATTGGATCGTTTGGCAATGAAGATAGAAGATATGGCGGAGACATCGTGGCAGTCAAATCACATAATGATTAATTAAGGAGACATGTGATCATACATATTATACAAGATTATGTTTTTGAATTGCTTTTTGAAACAAGTTTTTGTTTTTACCTTTGGAACCTTACCTTCCACTTGCTAATATTTCGATGTTTGCTCCATAGGTGCTTTAGGCATGATTGGTCTTCACAGTTGATTTTTCTTCAATTACCTGCATACAAGATTTTATTATGAACAGGATATTGATGCTTGGATTGATAAACCAACTGTTGCTGCAGAATCAAATTAGTTGCAAAACAGGATCAGCTACGGAACAGAATTAGCTGCAGAACATGGAAACAGCTGCAGAATGTAAAACAGAGAGTAAAATATGGCTTATGAATGGATGAAATGGAAATGGTTGTGTAAGTGAAAATAAGTCAAGATGATAAATGAAAATGGAGATGAAAGAAATGCTGGAAAAGGAAAAATTTATTGGTGAAATATGGCAATGGAATGAAGTGAAATTGTAAAAGTAAAATAGAGTGAAATGAAATGAGACAATGAATTTTGCAAAATGCTAAATAACTGTGGATTTTTTTCACCACTTTTTTTCAAAAAAGGAAATGGAAAATATAGGGTGTCAGAAGCTTCTAATTTTCACCCTAAATTTTCTGTATAAGCATGCCAATCAGTGATTGGTTTTCAACCTTATACAATTTATTTTTTTTTTAGATAGGAAAAACAAAGACTAAGTTGGTGGAGAAGAAGGATTCTTCTTCACTAACTTCATTTCAGAATTGTTCAGAAATATCTTGATGAACTCCTCCTTTGAGATTGGTTTTTGATATATTTTCAATCTATGACCATTCACAAAAAGAGGAGTTTGACTTTCAACTATTGTTCTGATCTTCACTGCTCCATTACTGAAGACTTTTTCAATCTCATATGGCCCAAGCCAATGAGTTTGAAACTTCCCTTGAAAATCTTTAAACTTTGAATCAAATAACAGTGCCCAATCTTGCTCTTGAAACTTCTTGTCCTTGATGTATTTGTCATGCCATTTAGCCCTCTGTTGTTGGACTAGACGAGTCCTTTGAATAGTCTCTTGTGTGATTTCATCAAGTTCATTCAATTGCTCCAGTCTATGCTTTTGGGCTTCTGATAAATCCATCCCCAACTGGATTGCCATCTTGAAAGTTTTACTTGGAACTCTATAGGGAACAAGACTTGTTTCCCATAAACAAGTTCATAGCGTGTATGCCCTGTTGTGTTCCTCCATGTAGTTCTATAGGCCCATAAGGCTTCAAGAAGCCTTTTTTCCCAATCTCTTCTATGTAGATGCACAATCTTGGTGAGGATTCCTTCAATCACTTTATTTGTAGACTCCACTTGACCATTTTCTTGTGGATGATAGGGAGTAGATTTCCTATGCTTAATCTATACTCCTCCATAAGCCTTTCCATCATGTTGGATGTGAATTTAGATCCTTGATTTGTCACAATTTCTCTTGGAACTCCAAAACAAGTGAAGATGTCCTCAAAAAGAAAATTAACTATAGATTTTTCGTTAGCAAAAAGCAATGCTTTGGCTTCTACCCATTGGGTGACATAATCAGTGCATACTAATATATACTTTTCCTGCTTAGATGGAGGATTAATTGGTCCAATAAAGTCTAAAGCCCACTTTTCAAAGGGTTTGATAAGTACCTGAGTTTGTAATGGCATTTCATTTGAGGGAGTAGGTTTCCCTACCCTTTGGCAGTTGTTGCACCTTCTGACATATTCTTTAACATCTTTGAAGATGGATGGACAATAATATCCTAAAGAAAGGATTTAATAGGTTGTCCTCTTGTCAGTAAAGTGTCCACCACATGGCTCATCATGACATGCATTGAGAATATCAAGCATTTCATCTTCCCTGACACATCTTATGATCATAAGATCTGGATTTGTTTTATACAATTCGTTAGTGATCCATGAATATCTTGCACTTTCTTGAATAATTTTTCTTTTCTTTCTAGGAAACAAATGTGCAGGTAACTTCCCTGTAACCAAGTAATTAGCAACATCTGCAAACCAAGGAGTTTGAGTAGTTACTGCAAAGAGATATTCATCAGGAAACTTATCTTCAACTGGAGAGTCCTCTTTGATATTCTGAATCCTGGACAAGAAATTAGCAACTGTGTTTTGTTTTCCATGTCTATCTAGCACAATAATGTTGAATTCTTGCAAAACTAAAAGCCATCTTGTAACTCTGCCATTAGTAATATGTTTATTAATCAAATATCTAATTGTAGAGTGATCTGTATGAACAAAGGTTTCAGAGCCTGTTATATAGTGTCTGAACTTGTTAATTGCATGAACAACAGTTAAGAATTATTTTTCAGTCACAGTATAATTCAACTCAGTGGGATCAAATTCTTACTTGTATAGTAAATGGCATAAGGAATTAAATATTTTTGTCCCAATACAGCTCTCAGAGCTATATCTGAAGTATCTGTAGAAATATGGAAAGGAAGTTTCCAATTTGGACCTCTTAAAATAGGTGCTTTAGAAATTTTTGTTTTCAAGGTTTCAAATGCTAGTTAGCAATCAGGATTCCAACTGAATTCACAATCTTTTGTAAGCAATTTGAAGATTGGAGATGCTATTTTAATGAAGTTTTCTATAAATCTTCTATAGTATCCTGTAAATCCTAGAAAACTTCTAACATCTTTTTGGAAATTTGGAATTTGTAACTTAGAGATGACTTCAACCTTAGATTTGTCAACTTTAATCCCATCTCCTGAAATTTGATGTCCTAAAACAATACCTTCTGTAAATATCATAAAACATTTTTCATGGCTTAGTGAAAGGTTTGTTTCTTGACATCTTTTAAGAATTTTTTCCAAATTTTCCAAAGCTTCTTCAAATGTGTTTCCATAGACTATAAAATCATCCATATATACCTCTACACAATCATGTATTAGATCAGAAAAAAATTCCTAGTACTACCCTTTGGAATGTTGCAGGTGCATTACATAACCCAAAGGAAGCACTCGGTAGGCAAAAGTTCCCCATGGACAAGTAAATGTGGTTTTATCCTGATCCTCAGCTGCTACCTGAATTTGATTATAACCACTAAAACCATCCAAAATTTTGAAATACTTCTTACCTGCTAATGCATCTAACACTTGATCTATAAAGGGAAATGGAAAATTATTTTTGAGGGTTTCTTTATTCAATTCTTGGTAATCAATGCACACCCTCCATTTACCATTCTTTTTAGGCACAATTACCAAAGGAGAAACCCATTGGCTATCTGACATTAGGTAAATGAAGTTTACATTGAGTCATTTTTGGAGCTCTTCTTTCACAATTTCCCTAAGATTTGGATTCATTCTTCTCTGAGGTTGTTTGATTGGCTTATTGTTTTCCTCCATATAGATATGATGGATACAAGTCTTAGGATCAATGCCTTTCATGTCGGTGTATTCCCATGCAAATGCAGCAGAATGTTTTTGTAATATTTTGGTTAGCTCTTCTTGTTGTAGTTTCTCCAAGTTTTTGTTTATGTTCAATGTCTTACCTGGAAAAATTTCGATTCTAGAGATACCAAACTCTTCCATAGAATAGAGATACATCTGCCTAGATGACAAGTATTCAACATTAGATTTTTCTTGAAATTGCGCATGATCATATTCTGAAGATGTTTCAAAATTTTCCAATGTATTCAAAATTTGACTATCTTCACTGATTTCTAAAATAGTAAAGAGAGGTTGAATATCATCTTCATCATCAATCCATTCCATGTCATCTATTTCTATGATTTCCTTTTGTAGAGGATACAAAATAATTTCTTTGTTGAATTACCATCAAAAATATACATGTCACCAAATCTACAACTAATAAAAGCATCAGCTCTGGCCAGCTAAGGTCTTCCTAAGTTGAGTGGGTGTTCTCCTAGATTATTCTTGGGTGTTAAGATCATGAGATCAACAAGATATTCCCAAGAATCTAAGGAGACTTAAATATCTTCTAGCACACCATTTGGTTTGATTACTGATCTATTTGCAAGTTGAGTAAGGTAGGTGTGTAAAGAAGATTAGGAAGTTTAAGTTGCTCCATAGTTTGTCTACTCATAATGTTTATTGCTGCCCCTAAGTCAATCAATGTATTTGGAATTTTAATTCCATTTATATGTGTCTTGAAAATTGGACTTCCTCGATCCACATATTTCTACATGGCAATATTTCCCATCATTATGTCTGCTATCTTTCCTACCAAGTGAATTCTTTTTGTTTCTCTTGGTTTTCTTCCTGGTCTTTTGATGCTCAACTCCTTTATTGTCCTGGCTAGAATTGGAATTTCTCTAATGTCTTGTAACAAAGGAATTTTGATACAGACATTCTTCAATTCATATAGAAAATCATAATTGGGCAACAAGATCTATTTTTCTACCCCTCTATCAATTTGTAGTTTCTCAGGAAAAGGAGGTGTGGAAGTAGATGCTGGTTGCTCAATGATAGGAGTTTTGTTTATTGATTCTTTTTGTTTTTCTTTTTCAATGTTTTGGTTTTGGAGAGATGTTCCCTCAAAAATTTTATTGACTTTTAAAGAATCTTCCTCAGAAGTGTCTTGTTCTTGAATAACTACAAAAGGTCTTTCCTTTTCTAATATCCTACCAGATCTTAGTTGAACATCATTAAGATCTAGTGGAGTAATCATGTAAGTTGGAAATTGTTGTCCTTCTACCATGTAAGCATTCTGAGAGTTTTTATTATTAGGGTTTGGTAATGGTTGGGCAAGTAGCTGATTTGGTTTCTGCTGAAATAGTAGTTAGAGTTGAGGATTTTGACTTTTTTGTGGAGGTTGTTGTGGAAATGGCAATGAAAGTTGAGGGTTATGATTTTGAAGTTTTGATTGTTGATTTTGTTGTTGATTTTGTGAGGGAGGATAATTTTGATAGGATGGAGGATATTGATAATATTGAGCAAATCTCCCATAAGCATTTTGTACCCCTTGTGCCCATGGTTGAGATTGATACTGTGATTGAGGTTGAGGCCCAGGTTGTTGCCAAGAATTCTAGTTTAGTGGGGGTTGAAGATACATTAGTTTGTTAAATCCCTGATTTTGTGGCCCCTACCAAGGTATTCTTGCAACAAAACAAAGATATTCTATAGAATTTGGGACTGTTTCCTCTTGAAAGACAGCCTTAAGACTTGGGATTGAAGAACAACCCTTGGCCTCATGACTTTCTGAACAAATCGTACAAGTTTCTACAATTTTTGCATCTAAAGGGCATTCCCTTAGAGCATGTTTCTTTCTGTATTTTGGACAAAAAATGGCTAAAGCATCAACCTATGTTTTCTGTTTGTTTTGAATTTTAAGGGTGTCTAGTTGCTCACTAAGGCTCCCTAGAATGTTAGTTTTAAACTCATCAAGAATATTTCCAATTTCTGCCCCACTTACAAATCCAGTTGCAGATTTGTTTGCTCTAACAAGAGAAGGATCTCTCGGCCCTTTTCCTGTTTTAGATTTCCCTCTTGAGAGATGAACACATAGTATTGCTATGTCACTCAATGGAAGTTAAGAGATATCTCCCTTCCCCATCATGTTAAGGATATCTATCCACTCATCTCTAATGGCCTTTAACAAAAGAGCTTTCAAAGTTTCTTCATCTAAATTGTTCATCTTCGCTCTTTTCAAATTATAGTTGAATCTCTCAAGAAAATCCTCTAAGTTTTCATCCTTTTTTTGCATCATTTTGAACACCTCATCTTTATAATTGGTAGGCATACAATAATCCAAGTATCTATCCAAAAATGCATGTTTCATGTCATTCCATGTCTTAGGTTCCTATACCAATAGGTTTCATCTTTCATGATTGACAATGGAAGGGCTAAATATGTTCATCATTGCAGGCTGCAAAGGTTCCATATTTTGTGTACATGCTATAAAGATTAAAAAATGAAAAGAGGGTATGCCTTAAAAGAATAATCAAAAGGCAAGAAAATCAAGTGGTCAAGAGAAAAGTGAAAATGAACCCCAAACTAAAGACCAGGAAAGTGGCCAGTCAAAATGCCACTACTAGCTTTTGGGCAGTATCATGCTCTGCAAATACTACTGCTAATCATACTTGATGGATGGCCCAATAATCTAAGTTGGACCATGCCATGGTTAAATTGCTTGCTGCAGAATAGAGAATGTTCCCTGACCAAACAGCTCAAGCTTGGCAGATGACTAGCTAGGTAGAGAAATAAAGGTGCCTAATTGATTAATCTGGGGCCTTGGAAGAAATAAGGGTAGGCTTTAGATAGGAGGGCAGTCAAAAGAAAAAGAGGACAATCAGGGTTTGCTAATTCAAGTGCACCCACTTTAAATGAAGAAAAAATGTTAGGATTACTAGGATGGGTAAGTAGTGCAAGGTTGTAGAAATGGAGGGCCATCACCAATTGGCTTACTAAGTGCAAAAACTCATGCCACTCAGGGTATTGGCATCAAAAGCAGAGAGTGGAGGACAAGCATTGGAAGCATGTCTAATTTCCCCTATTTTTTCCCCAAACTTCATTCTTTACTAATGCCCCCAAGGGCCTTGAGATCTGCTCAAGTGTCCAGTCCCACTTCACTTCATGACAAACTACTGTGTCAAACCATGAAGTTTAAACATGAAAAGAAGCCACATTTTTTGTGTAAAGAATCTTTCTTATCATTTCATTTATCTTCAAATTCTAAGTTTTATCCCCTAGAACTCAGTCTTTACCCCTTCACTCACCTCACAAAGCCATATTAACCACTAGTGTACTATTTAGCTCCCTAACTTCCCCCATTCCCTAATTCTATTAGAATCTATGGAAAATTTCCCAAAAAATATCTATAAATACCCTCCCCCTAGCATTATAGCTATATAACCCTTCCTTGGGGAAATATTAACCTATCTGGGGTTGGTATTAACCCCTTTGTCCCTAGACTATGGTTTTTTCCAAGAAACTATGGTTAAATGTCAAAAATCCTAAGCCCCACCCTCATTAAACCCATTTAGCCCTTTTTCCGCCCAAAACCCACTTTATTATAGAGTTTTTTAATTAAAACATTTTAATAAAGTGTGTGCCTAAACCCGTAAAACCCAAAACCTAAAGTTTTCTACCCTCCCCGCGCCCAATTTAATTAAATCTAATTAAATATTGGGCGGGTCCCCCGCACCTTAACACGCCGTCACATCATAATCGCCACCCACTGCACGATAATTGACGCCGCCCATCTAATGGTGGGCGGTCATTCTCACAGGAGAACCGCCCGACCTTTTGCATCCGGGGATTGGCGGTCGCCTTCCGCGATGTTCGCTACCCCCCCCCCCCCTCAATACCACTTACTGCCATCAGGCCTTCTGGGAAAACCGCTTGCCGCCTCCTCTCGTGCTGACGTCACGTCCCTGTCAGCATGACGTCACCCCTCCTTTTCCACCACCATGCCTCCACGTCATATCCGTGTCACCTGTCTGCCTATCCACCCTGCCACCATGTCACTGCCACCTGGGCACCCACGTCAGCTGCCACATCACCCTTCCGTACCCGGGCCCATGATGACTTCAGCATGACGTCATCACCAAAAAGGCGCCAATATGCCAAAAATGCATAAAAAGACGAGAATTAGCCGTTATTGGTCATTGTTGTTCATTGTTTCCGGAGCTCCTCTGCATGCGAAAATGACGTGCAATGGTCAAAACACAAATTCCACCTGCCAAAGTTGCTTCCGCCTTCATTGTCAACCCGAGTACCTGCAATTCGTCCGGTTCAAACGCCTCCTACGCCATAAAAACCAGGTATTTTCCACAGGCGTCCTTCTTTACCCACTGTTCTCCTTTGTTCTCCTGAATTCCTGCATAAAAACTCTATTAAAAGCTCCCCATTGATAAATTGGCCATTGAAAATCAATTAAGAAACTGGTTGAACGACTGCGTGACAAAACCCTGGAAGAAACCCGTGCCCCTGTATAAAATTCACCACAAAAGCAATTGAAGGTTCCGAGCTACCGGCCAGAAAACTAATTTAGTAGTTCCCTCACCCCTGCTAACAGAAATTCCCTGCAAACAAACAGCTAATTAGCTCAAACACACTCTAGTTCTTCAAAACAGAGTGCCCCACAACTCATTGAACCTGCAAGTGCCTCCTTACACTATCAAGTTGCTCACTACCAAACATAAGTTGGCCAGCATTCCTCAGCTTCTGTACCAAACTTGAAAATCCAGTAAGACATCCAGTTAAAACCAAACAATGGCCACTCCAGCTGCTCTGGATGTAGCTCCTGCGAATCCACCTAGCAAAGAACTGGAAGCCATGCCACTAGTGGACAATGATTTCCTCATTACAGACTTTGTGGCAGAGAGGAATCATTTACAAACTTTCTGCCAGCTAAGGTACAGTCACTTGGACAACAGTGACCTGTATGGCATCTGGGAATCCAATCTGCCCAACTACTTCCTGCGTTCTGTAAACATTTTTCCTGAAGTCATTCACCTCTGTGTAGAAAAATATGACCAGAAGCTCAGAGCTGTGAAGTCTCCATCTGGGAGCATCCTCTTCTACATAACACCAGATTCCATCAACCAAATGTTGAACTACAAGCAAACCTAGCTGCTATACCCCTTCTCCATTAACTAATTGTTGGATGAGGGCTCCAAGCTCTCTAGCACAGAGATTGCTGCAATAGCCAGGAAATTCATGAAGGCAGACTGCCAACCTTCTGGGCCACCTCCTTTTTCTTATGCAGATTTCAATGAGGTAGGAAAGCTGCTAGTGGATATGCTAACCTCTGTGCTGGGGTTCACTACCAATGAGCATGTTGATGAAACTGTGCTGGTCATGCTGTCTACATATAGCCTTGAGAAACCCCCTGCTATGAAGTACAATTATGCCAAATATATTGCCAATAAGATACATGATCAATTTTCAAGACTGAAGAGGGAGGCAATATTTAAGTATTCCTCATACATCTATCACCTATTCATGTACTATCAAACAGACTGCTTCCAGTGCCCAATCAAGAAGCTAGACTCATAGGGTGAGAGGAGGTCTGTTATCTTCTGGCCTTCAGTCTTCCACCAAGTCCAGAATTTCCCCTACTCATACTGTGAATTTATTGACCAGTTTGTATATCCAGTCACATGCCTCTTAAAGAGGACTCCTCATGCCAGATTGTCCAAGGATATGCAGAAAATCTTGCAGCTATCTAGGAGTTACAAGATAGGTGATTGGTACTTGTACCAAAATCACATAGTCATCAGAATCAATGGTTGTGAGCTTTGTCCCTACAGGCTCCCAAAATATGTGCCTATGAGGTTATTTGCCCTGGAGTACTATAGAAAACTTATAAACTCTGATCTGACACACTTCCACAGTGCCAAGCAGAAAGCCAACCTAAAGTTCAGAGACCACCAAGGCCCATTTGTCATGAATAAGAAAGATGGTTGGCAAGAAGCTGATCAAATACTGGGGCAACAACTCAAACTCAAACGAAGCTTCTGGTGGGTCCCTTATGACCCTGAAGTTTCATTAGTGCTAGGAGGGTCAAGTATAGGCTGCTAGCCTATAAGCATTGCCCATACCCACAAATACAACACTTTGCCAACTAAGATGAATGGGTACCTGAATCAATAGTAGAGGAATCGACTCAGGAAGAAAAAATGGAGCAGACTGTGAAAGATTTGGAAAAAACTCTTGACTTGGATTCTTATCAACAGGTCTTCTTCAAACAACCAGTCCAAGTAGGAGAAGACACTTCTACTGCTCCAGCTGCACAGGACACCCAACAAGCTCCTACAACAACAACTACAGCAAAGGAGAAAGAAAATATGGATGAACAACAACAGGTAGAGACAGGACAACCCAACACATCAAAGGATCAACAGTCAGGGCAAGCCCCTTCAGAGCAAACTGAACAACCCCAAATCCCAGTTTTTCTGACTCCTGTCAATGATGAGAGAGGAAAAAAGAGAGACAGAGAGGAGATCACACCTCCAATAGGGTCATCATATCAACCAGAAGCCAAGATGCCGAGGATTGACCCTGAAGCAGAAGAAGGAGATATCAGTGAGGAATGGGCAGAAAGCCACAAAAGAGAACGGCAAACAAGCCAACAGACTGCCACTAGCTCATTTCAGCTAGAACAGGCCCTACAGCACACCAAAAAGGTATCCTCTTCAAGACAACAGGGCAAGAAACCAGATGCAATCAAAGAAGACTTCATAGAGATCAAGGCACATAATGAATTGGTGAGAGTGCAACTCAATGAGCAATTCTTGAAGACAACTCTAGCCAAAAAACAAAGATTGATGGCTGCCTATGATCTGAAGGAGGAAAAAATGATCTTCACTCATTTGAAGCCTAAATTCCCACATCCCAAGACCCCTGCAGATTACTACAGAAAAAACTTGGAGGTCTTTTCCAAATACATACACCCCATGGATCAGATTGAGCTGCACAAACGGATTGGGAAAATGGTGTATGCAACACTTGCAGACAGGTTCATGCTGGCCCATCAGCTGAAAGAAGCCCTGAAGAATACAAACACACAGCTTGATTTGCAAAGGCTGTCTTCCTCTGCAAAGGACAATAGGAAAAGACTCTGGAAGACATAATAATTGATTTGGGACATGACCCAAAGGGTCCCAAGGGTGTTAGAGCCCTCATGAAGAAGAAAGAGGATGACATTGCTGCACTAAGAAGGCAGGCAAAATTGCCTCCTACCATTCACCCTCAAACAGCAGAACTTGCACAAGAAAAGCAAGTAGATGTTGCTATGGAGCTGCTTCTGGTAATGAATCAAAGAATATTACAAATGGAAGCAGAATTAGAGAAAGCACTACAGGACAAGCAAGGGGAGTCAGCCTCCCAACCCCCTCAAACATCAACAACTCTTGGACCTGCCCCTCCCACACAAGCAGCAGCAGCCCCTCCTGCTATTCCAGCACCTACCACAGCTACATCAGCAACAAGAGCAATAGCAGAAGCAACAGCAACAGCAGAATCCAGCATGAGCATGGAGGACTTGATGAAAGTTGTTAAAGAGCTTGAGACTCAAGTAACTGAAATTAATGATGCCAAGGATAGACTGGCCAAGCTGGAGACCAGTTATGATAAATCAAAGATGACAGTAGTAGAGAAAGAAAGAGAAATAAAGGCCTTAGAGGCCAAAGTGAAAACTGTGGAGAATGAATTGCTGCTAGGTAAAACCCTAGTAGAAATAAAGAAGATTATTTGGGCCAAAATTGGCCAATCAATACAAGACTAATGGAGATCAATTCAGGCAATTTACGAGCAAATTGAGCTGATAGGTATGGCTCATGTGGAAATACAAAGAGCCAGGACAGCACTGGGAATAATACCCGAGCAGGCCACCAAAATGATACATTTCCTCAATAACTGCACTAGAGAGGAACTGGCAGCTCTAGAGATAAGCAGCAGAACAGATACAATCCTGACAGCCAAAAAGGTACTGACCTTGAGGAATTTTATTCAAACTCTGGAGAGAAAATGTCAGGAAATGAAAGCAGAGATTGATGAATTCAGGGCAAAAATGACAATACTACAGGACAAAGGACTGCCAAGCCTAGTGACTGGCACAGGACAACTGCTATCATATAATCAGTATATGACAAGGATCAACAATTATGTTGAAAATCAGATAACAACATCTAGCAGCTCCATAGAAGCAGCAGGGCCTCCCTCTGGGCAATCTCTCTATGATAAGTTAGAAAATCCGTTCTTTATTGAACATGAAGTAAATCATCTGTTTGAGGTGCCTCCAAACTTCTACAGACATACAGAGGCAGATGAAAAACTAGTGAAAATGAGGAGCCATCAGCTACCTCCAGCTGATTGGTGGCAGGCAATGCTGGAAATTCTTCCTAGATAATGCCACTGTGTTATTTCCTTTTTTGAGAAAAATCAAGTTTTCCAGTCACGGTACAGGTCAGCAGACAGATTAGCATACAGGTATCACAGGGAGCATCCGTATAGGTGACTCACCAACACACCCAGACAACAGGCTCAATTAACGCAGAGTTAAAGGCACAGCTACAGCCCACTTTCCAGAGCCATAAAGTCAAAGCTGTCTGACAGAAAGATAGCGACCATCTCAGCATTAAATGCTATATTTATGTTTTCATTTACTTTTGTTAAGAGAGTTGGTGGTGCAATTTATTGCACAATAACTCTCTGCTGAGATATTTTGTGCCCTATTTTTGTATATATATCCCCTCAGATAACGTATTGAGGGTCGGTTGTAGTGTAATTCTTTCTGAAGAGCTCTATTGTATTCCCGAGACATTTTGATAATACAAATTTCTGGTGGAGATTTCTGGTTCCTATGCTGTCTGGAGATGGAAATGAATAGCTCTTTTTTGTTGCAGAATTCCTGTGTCATTTGCTGAAGCAATAAGTTTCTCTGAACTGTGTATGTGTTTTCTGTGTTTTCCATAACTCTTATGTTTTTTCATAATCCTAGTAAATAGAGAAAAAGAATAGCCTAGGATTTGTTTTGAACACCCTATGCTCAATCTCTATTTCTAAATATATTTTCTTCTGGATTGGCCATGGATATAAATTCTTGATTGCTCGTGTCTAAACTAATTCTATCATGGTGAAAATTGTTTAAGAATTCTTAACTGCTCTTAAGCAATAATTTCATTTTTCTTTGTTAGCATAGTGAGAGATTCTTAACTGCCTTTCACTCACTAATTCCATAATTTCATCAAAAAATCTGGTAAATTGCTTCACATATGCCTATGTAGCTCTACAGCAACACTCTGCCCTCTTAAATCTACTTTCAGCAGCACAAATACCTCAACTCCATTGCCCAATGGACCAAACTGTTCTATGATCTATATTCTCAGTTCTGTCTGGATTCACCAACCCACCAAATTCAAAACAAAACAGTACACCATAACTAGCCTAAAAACATTCATCAAACAAAGCTAAAATTATAAAGAGAGAGCCCTCTCTGGTTGCAGGTAGGCTAGGACCTGTAGCTAAAAGATTGGTTAGTGGTTACCTCGACCGTATTCCCTTTAGGAAGCATGGAACAACCTGATTGTTAACAAAGAGAAAAAATAATCAAATAGTAGATCATCACCTTCACAACTTTTGTCAGATATGCACAAAAATCAAAATGAAGATCTCACTGTGTTTGGCACTCGAACAACCATAATGACAAACCATGATTGACTAGTTTACTTCTCTACGTGACCTATAAAAAAATAGGTGAAATAAATGCCTAATTCACATGATATAAAAAGAGTCTGACTACTAGCAAACAACTGGAATAGGTAACAGATAACTAGGTCGATGGAGAGGTTGAAGTAGTTTATTATGTTGATCAGAGGGGATTGTGTCCGACAGGGTTCATCCATTGACGTTTACATGCTTCCATTGGTTACTATAAATATTGCAAACCTAAAGGAAACTACTGCCATTGGTTACTATAAATATTGCAAACCTAAAGGAAACTGCTGCCATTGGTGAATGTAAATATTGCGAACCTGACGAAAATTGTTGGAGCCAGAATGCGAGAACATATGCAAAATACTTGTTTGAGTGTGTTTGAAAATTTCAACACTATTCATTTTTTATTTTCCTGTGTTCAAATTGCAAATCAAACAAAATATCTGAATGCAGCAATTCATAAAAATACAGAACAATGAATCCAAAAATGCGTAATAGCTGAAAAATGTCAAACTTTGATTACATGATCTAACCAAACGGAGGCGAATTTGAAGAAAAAACATGGGTTTTTTTCGGCAATAGGGTCAATTAGATAACCCAGAAATGGTTTTAAGAAATTTGCAGTGGTTTGGGAGAATTTCTTGGTTATTTAAAGCCTCTTTTTGCATGTTGTGTGAGGAAAAACAATTTTAATTAAATGAACAGAGTGTTGTTTTAACACGGCTTACTTGAGGAAGGGAAATTCTATTTGGGAATTCATTATGTGTTTCCATTCAATCCTGTTTACTCCATGCCTCTTGTCTTTAATGACTAACGATCTCTATGAATTGTACTTTAGTTTAACAACAAAATACATGACGTATCCCAATTAAGTACGACTCTTCCAAACTGATCTGTCATTTTCAACCGAACTTCTCTTCTCCACCTGTTCAACGGCTAATTGTATAACTTGACCAAGTTGAATACAGCTCTTTTACATCCCTATTTCTTGGATTATTCATTCAGCATCACTCTGTTTTCATACCCTGTCTACATGTGCAACACTGTTGGCATTATGATACATATGTTGTACTTGATGGCAACCCACTCATCTCAGATGATAAATTGTAGTGCAGCAAAGTTCATGCACCTTCATGAAGATAAAAGTTTATTTCATGTAGAGAAAAGTTCACGCACTTTTATGCGGAGAAACGTTTATTTCATGTAAAATGTTCACGCACTTTTATGCGGAGAAAAGTTTATTTCATGTGGAGAAAATTTCACACACTTTTATGCGGAGAAAAGTTTATTTCATGTGGAGAAAAAGTTCACACTTTTATGCGGAGAAAAGTTTATTTCATGTAGAAAAAAGTTCATGCACTTTTATGTGGAGAAAAAGTTTATTTCATGTGGAGAAAATTTCACACACTTTTATGTGGAGAAAAAGTTTATTTCATGTGGAGAAAAAGTTAATTTTCATGTGGAGAAAAATTCACGACTTTAGTGTAGAAAAAAATTATTCATGTGAGAAAGTTCACGCACTTTCATGGTTGGTTCATGGTATTGGTCTGACAGTTTTTTGATCCTATGGTTTTGGTCCATGGTATTGCATCCAAAAGTGTTGATCCCAAGTATTGGGTTCATGGTATTGTGTTATTATGGTTTTGGACCACGGTATTGTGAAAGGCCTAAGATTATAAAAGGGGAAGGAGATCATTTGGCAAAGCATCATCTGAATTGTAATTGAATATCTGATAAAGTGCTACATCTGGAATACTGTGATTGGGTTATGGTGCAGATCTGGATCTGAATAAAGTAGGAACTTGAGCGCAAGGAGAAGGATAAGTTCTATTTATGGGTCTTAATATTTAAGCTTGAATGATAGTATTTTTTGTTTTGGGTTTAGATTTGGTGTGTGGTTATAGTTACTGTGATTTGAATACAGTTGTCAGAGAAGTGTCTACTTGATTCAGTGCTAATTGGTGAAAAGGAGATTGTTTGATGCAGAAATTCTTGATGGACCCAGTCTGAAAAATTATGAAATGTGGTCCCTGGAAGAAAGTGAAGGTTGTATCCTTCTGTAGGCCAGCACCTACGTACTAGTATCTTGGCTAGTGCAAGAGCTAAGGGGGTTGTATCTCCCTTCCAGGAGAGTCTGGAAAACGAGAGAGGGTTGTAGCTCTCTGCAGGTTGCAGCCTGCGTACTGGTAAAGGAAATGCACCAGTAATTGTAAAAAGAAGTTTAACTAAATGAAAGAAGATAAGACATATTGCAGCAGGTGTTTCACCCACATTGGGTTCCACCTTATATCATGGGTCATGTGTGTGCTTGTGTGATGACTGTTCTATTTTCACTGCAACTGTTTACTGTTAATATGGTTGATAATGTTCTAATGCACTCATTAAGGATCAACTAACTGAATCATAAGAAGTTGTGGAAGTAGCATATATGAATCTAAATATGGAAATGAAAAAGTTTTATTGATGTGATAATATTGATTCACCCCTCCTCTCAGTATTATTTCCAACAATTGGTATTAGAGCAGGTCCTTCAGAAGAAGCCTGATCTCTTGAAGGAAGATCTTTCATCATGAGGAACTACGAGAGGGAAGCATCAATCAGGCCGTTGATTTTTGATGGGACAAACTTCGTATATTGGAAGGTAAGAGTTACTGCCTATCTTCAATCTCTTGGTACTAAAGTCTGGGATATCATGGATACAGGGTATACTTTTCCATTAGCAACTCCTACAGATCCGGCTGAGAAGAAGAAATATGAAACAAATGCAAAGGTGGTCAATACTCTTCTAGGATGTCTATCTCAATCAGAATTCGTGAAGGTTATGCAGTTTAAATCCGCAAAGGAAATATGGGACAAGATTGTTTTGAGCTATGAAGGAGATGATCAGGTAAAACGAGAAAAACTTCAAACCCTCAGGATTGAGTATGAAAATCTCAAGATGTATAATGATGAAAGTGTGGCTAATTATTTTCTTCGTGTAGATGAGATTGTTAATTGTATGAAAAACTTGGGTGAAGAAATAAAAGAGGTTGTTGTGGTTGAAAAAGTTCTAAGATCTTTGTCCTCTAGATTTGAATCTAAATTTTCTGCTATAGAAGAAAAGGAGAATCTACAAAACCTTAAAATGTCTCAGCTGCATGGAATTCTAACTGCTTATGAAATGAGGAAAGGAGGTCCATCAGACAGGAGAGTAGCTGCCTTCAAGGCTTCAGGCAAAGGAGAGTACTATGAGTCAGGACACGTGACAGAAGAAGAAGAAGAACCAAATTTTGTCAGAAATCTTCAACGGGGTACTGGAAGATTCAGTGGTAAGTTACCTTTCAAATGTTTTGCTTGTGCAAGAGTAGGTCACTATGTTGCCAAATGTCCTCATAAGGATAAGATTGATAAGGGGAAGGAACCTGTTAGATGGAACAAGAAATAGAATGCAAATAATAAAATCTATTACACTCATGAAGATAATGATGGACTATCAAATAGCGATGAAGATGAACGAGGTAATCACTATAAACTTTTAATGGCCTTTGAAGATGATGATTACATGGATGCTATAGATGTAGATGGCTTTTATGAAGAGATTTCTAGACTCAAAACATGTTTAGAAGAAAGGAATGTGATCATTGATACTCTGCAATATCAACTTGATAAAAAGGAAAAATATCTTGAGAAGTTAGAATGTGAAATTGTTGGCCTTAGAAAAGAAATTGAGAAAACAAAGGCCCTTAATCTCAATTTTGTTAAAGGATCTGAAACTTTGGATGAGATTATCAATGTGCAGTGTTCCCCTCTAATCAAGACAGGTCTAGGGTATAATGGAGAAGCATATCAAGCCTCCACCTCCAAAAGTTATCTTGATGTAGCAAGAAGGAGTGAGCAAAGGCCTAATAGAAATCATCAGGTAAATCAAGGACAAACTTACTCAAGAAAAAACAAAGACTATCAAGAAAATTGGGGGCATGCTACCTTAAGGACAAACAGAAGCTAAAACCAGCCACAGGGAAAATCTTCCCAATTTTCTTCAAGAATGGATGTCAGTAGAAACTAAAATTGGTTGGATGATAATCACTGGAATTTCTTCAATGGCCAATGTTTCTCTTGCCATAACTTTGGTCACAAAGAAGCTCAATGTGTTGCCTATAAGACAATCATGACTAGAGAAGCTCAAAAACAAAGAAGTATGCTTGCAATCACGAAGAGGACCTACAACAACTTTTCTGCCCTTGAAAATGAAATTGAATGTTCCATTTGTAATAATTTTGGTCATGAAGATTCTGAATGCAGGAGCAGGTTTTGGAAATCAACTCAGAAGGAACAAACCTCAAGTGCTAAAACATGGAGAATAAAGGAACCGCAGCCAGAAAGATGTGGGATAGCTTTATATGCAGAAGGACAGGAAAATCAATGGTACATCGACAGCGGATGTTCGAAGCATATGACAGGTGATAAAGAAAAACTTGAATCATATACTGCTTTAGAAGAGGGAAAGAAAGTTTCTTTTGGAAATGATACCCCTGCAGCCATAAAAGGAAAAGGCATTGCTCAATTGAAAGAACAGGTCAAAGCTGGAAATGTTTTGTATGTTGATGACTTGAAGCATAATCTATTGAGTGTTAGTCAGATGTGCGACAATGGAACCGAGGTGGTATTTCGATCAGATGGGTGTAGTGTTCGTGATCTTGATACAGGAAAAATTGTTATCAAAGGCAAAATAACTCCAAATAATCTATACATATTTGAAGAAGGAGAACAACAATGTTATTTGAGCAAGAATGATGAACACTAGTTATGGCACCGGAGGTTGGGGCATCTAAGCTTTTCACAAATAAGGAAAGCATGCAAATACCAGGCAGTTCGTGGTCTTCCATGCATCAAAATTCCAGAAAACACCATATGCAAATCATGTCAGTTTGGGAAGCAAACCAGAACTAACTTCCCTGAGAAGGAAGGATCAGCCAGCAGGCCTCTTGAGCTAGTTCATACAGATGTATGCGGTCCATTCAGGACAAGGTCACCTCGAGGAGAAGAATACCTTATATTATTCATTGACGACTTCTCCAAGATGGTTTGGTTAGGACTTATGAAGCACAAGGACGAAGCATTCGAAAAATTCAAATCCTTCAAAGCCTTGGTTGAAAATGAATCAGATTACAAAATTAAGTGCCTAAGGTCCGACAGAGGTGGGGAGTTTACCTCAAATGAATTTTTCGATTTCTGTGAAGAACATGGAATAAGAAGGGAATTCTCTACAGCTAGGACTCCTCAGCAAAATGGAGTCATGGAAAGGATGAACAGAACAATCCAACAAATCGCTCGTGCTATGCTTGATGAGCCTGGTACTCCCACAACCTTCTGGGGTGAAGCTGCATATGTTGCAGTTGTAATTCTCAACAAAACAAATGTCCAAGTGAACAGCACTCAAACTCTGCATGAGCTCTGGTATGGTGAGACTCCTTTAGTAAAGCATTTCAAAATATTTGGGAGCAAATGCTATATTAAGAATACTGATGAATAGGTTGGAAAACTTGAACCCAGAGCAGATGAAGGCATTCTTCTTGGCTATTCCCCATACAGCAAAGCATATAAGTGCTATAATAAAAGACTTGGAAGAATTGTTGACAGCATTGATGTAGTGGGTTGATGAAAAAGGATACATCCCTAGGCAAGTAAATCATGAAGATATCGAAGAGGATGAAGACTACTCTCCAAATCATACTAATGATGAAGAAGAAACCTATGAAGAAGAAATCCATGAGGAGCCAGAGGAACAAATAAGGATAGAAGAGAAGACTGCTTCCAGGTATGTTCAAAAGAATCATCCAGAATCACACATTTTGGGGAAAAAGGAGGCATGTGTTCAAACAAGAAGAACAATCACAGAAGCCTCAAGCTATTTGGCATTGCTCTCCTCCACTGAACCACAAAATGTAAAAGAGGCATGCAAAGATGAATGCTGGGTCAAGGCAATGGATGAAGAAATTGAGCAGATTGAAAAGAACAACACTTGGGATTTGGTTCCTAGACCAAAAGATAAGAATGTCATAGGGACAAAATGGATCTTCAAGAACAAGTTGAATGAAAATGGGGATGTTATTAGAAACAAGGCCAGACTTGTTTGTAAAGGGTATGCTCTACAAGAAGGAATAGACTTTGAAGAAACCTTTGCTCCTGTTGCTAGAATTGAGGCCATCCGAATGTTCCTTGCTCTCTCAAGCTTTCAAAAGTTCAAAGTTTTTCAAATGGACGTGAAATCAACCTTTCTGAATGGGGAGTTAGAAGAAGAAGTGTACATTGAGCAACCAGATGGTTTCATCCTTGGGAATGATCCAAATCTTGTATGCAGACTGAAAAAGGCTCTCTATGGTCTTAAATAGGCTCCAAGGACTTGGTACTACCGGTTGGACAAATATCTTCATCAACAAGGTTTTTCAAAAGGATCGGCAGATAACAATATTTATATAAAAATTGAAAATGACAAATTGCTAATACTTGTTGTGTATGTAGTTGACATTATCTTTGGCAGCAATGAAGAAGCTATGAGTCAAAGCTTTGCCTTGGTGATGCAGAAAGAATTTGAAATGTCTTTGCTTGGTGAACGCACATACTTTCTTGGACTGCAAATCCAACAAAAAGAAGGCGGGATCTTCTTGTCTCAAACCAAGTATCTCAAGCAGATCTTGAAGAAATATGGCGTGGAAGATGCAAAACCAGTATGTACCCCCATGGTTACAAGATGCAGTCTGAGTGCAAATGATGAATCAGCAGCAGCAAATCAGCCAACCTATAGATCTATGATTGGAAGTCTTCTTTATTTGACAGGTACCCGACCAGACATCATGCATGCAGTGGGAATAGTTGGATGATTTCAGGCTAATCCAAAGGAAACTCATCTTCAGGCAGTAAAGAGAATCTTTAAGTACCCTCAACGAACTCAAAACTATGGCTTATGGTGTCCTAGAGATACAGATCTCACTCTTCATGCTTATACAGATGAAGATTAGGTCGGAAGCGTGGATGATAGGAAGAGCACAAGTGGTGGTGCATTCTTTATGGGTCCCAGATTAGTATCTTGGTTCAACAAGAAACAGAGTTCGATTGCTTTATCTACAGCTGAAGCGGAATATGTGGCTGTTGCATCTTGCTGCACTCAACTCCTTTGGATGATGCAGACCTTGCAGGATTTCCAAATCACTTGTACACCACCTATTTCCGTCCTATGTGATAATACAAGTGCAATCAGCATCTCAAAAAACCCAGTCATGCATTCAAAGACCAAGCACATAGTGATCAAGTATCACTTTCTCCGGGAACAAGTGTTGGAACAAAAGGTCAAATTGGAGTATGTTCCTTCTAAGGAACAAGTTGCTGATATTCTCACCAAACCACTGCCCAAGGAAACTTTTGAATATCTCAGACAGAAGCTGGGAGTAGTTGATGTATCATCTTGCTGTTAAATCTTGTCTGTTTCAGAGAAAAATGGGTGTACGCGTGTTGGTTGAGGAAGACCAGTGTACATACGCAGTTTTGTGTAGAGAAAGTCACATATATGGAGGCTTGTTGGATATCAGAAGGAGCAGGGTTTGGTTGAAGATATTCTGATGTGGTTCTGACAGAGACCATCTGGCACAGGTTCAAGGGGAGCAGATAATCTTCTAATAATGTATTGTTGGCATTATCTTAGAAGCTTTTGGTTCTAGTTCATAGCTGTTGTTGATTGCTGATCTAATGGTGATTGACAGTTGATGCTATATGTTGTTGGTGACTTTCATAAGTCTTGTTTTAAATAATTCGTCTATATGTAATGTATCTTTTTCTTATATGGTGTCAAGGTCATGTAACGGCCTATATTGGTTTACCCACTATGCCTGTGATGAAGATGTAATGTATTTGGTCATCATATGTAAATATCTGATGTATTCCCACTTGGTTGGCTGGATGATCCCCACTTGGTTGGGTGACAGATGGATGTAGTGAGTCTTTTGGTGATAGGAAGGTCTTTTTATGATGCATAAGTCTTGGTTCTTCTTGAAGAACATCTTTTTGCAAATCTTGCCTACAGTCAGGGGGAGCCTGGTCAGCACAGCAGGACAAAGATTTCAGCATGTACTCATCCCTTTTCCCTTGATGACAAAGGGGGAGAATGATCTTGAGGATCTAGGTGTTGCCATCAAGTCCAAAGGGGGAGATTGTTGGCATTATAGTACATGTTTGGAGCTATGGTACAGGTGTTGTCCTTGATGGCAACTCATCTTGGTGACAGATCTCAGTTCAGGCACCCAGAAAGAAGGAAAAGTCATATACGCCGGTTTATCTAGACGAAGACACGTATACACACGGGTTATACATTACAAAAGTGGGTATATGTTGGGGAACTTACTTTTGGTCCAAGGTGGTTAGTTCTTGGGATTTGAACCTGTTGTTTTGGACCATGGCGTCTCGTCAGATGTGTTGATCCCTAGTTTTTGGGTTCATGGTATTGAAAGATTATGGTTTTGGACCATGGTATTGTGGAAGGCCTAAGACTATAAAAGAGGAAGGAGATCTTGTGGCAAATGATTATCAGAATTATTATTGAATATCTGATAAAGGGCTAGAGCTGGTATATTGATAATTGGGTTATGATGCAGATCTGGATCTGAATGAAGGAGGAACCTTAGCGCAAAAGGGATAAGTTCTATTCATGGGTCATAATCTTTAAGCTTGAATGATAGTATCTTTATATGATATTGATCTGCTAGATGTGGCGCTTGCTTGATCTATAAATCTGATAATCTGGGTTAATTAGTGACTGAATATATGAAAGAGTGAATTATCCTTTATAGATCTGTACGCAGGTTCAGTGAAGCGAAGGTGCGCATACACGTAGTTTCAGTAAAGTCAATACGCGTATAAGCAGGTTGTTCCATACGCAGAGACGTATGCACGCTAGTTTCAGGCTGTTGAAATAGCGTATATACTCTAAATTGTGATCTAGCTGCTTCTGTATATTGGTGTTGTGTTCTGGGTTCTGTTTTCTGGTGTGTGGTTTCTGGTACTGTGTTTTGGGTACAACTGTCAGAGAAGTATCTACTTGATTCAGATCTAATTGATGAAAAGGAGATTGGTTGATGAAGAAATTCTTGATGATTGATTGATGTTCATGGATCCAGTCTGAAAATTTATGAAACGTGGTCCCTGGAAGAAAGAGAAGGTTGTAGCCTTCTATAGGCTAGCATCTACATACTAGTATCTTGGCTAGTACAAGAGCTAAAGGGGGTTGTAGCTCCCTTCCAGGAGAAGCTGGAGAACAGGAGAGGGTTGTAGCTCTCTGCAGGTTGCAGCCTGCGTACTGGTAAAGGACTGCACCATTACATTGTAAAAGAAGTTTCTAATTAAAGAAAGATAGAGACAAATTGCAGCTGGTGGTTTTCACCCACATTGGGTTTCCACCTTATATCTTGTGTTATTGTGTGTGATTGTCTTTCTGCTCTATTTTACTGTCTCTGTTTACTGGTTATTTGATTCTGCATCACAGATTAACAATCATCATCAGAAAGATAAAGTAAATTAAAAGTTTTCTTTGTATACACGGGTTTCCTTCTTCATAGTTGCGTATATATGCAGGTTTAACTAACTGAAGTAGCGTATACAATTTGTTTTTGAAAAAGGAATATTTGACTTCATAATACTGATTCACCCCCCCCCCTCAGTATTATTTCCAACACATTGTAAACTTTAAAACGGGAACTATAAACTTAAAACGAGATCTCTCGCCAAAAAACCCCAAAAAAACATGAAAAACAATGCTAAAAACGAAAAGTGTGTATATTGGAACGATGGTTTTTTGTTTAGGGTCAATTTTGAACATGTTTTAAAAATGGCAGTGAAAACGAATTTTTTGTGCAAAAATTGTCTAAACAACACACTGAAAACGAAAAGTGTTGATAATGGAACGATGGTTTTTTTAAGGGTCAATTTTCAACATTTTTAAAAAATGGTAATAAAGCCGAATTTTTATGTGCAAAAAAACCATTGTTTTTGAGGAAAAAAACACACTAATGTTTTTGGTAGAATAACATTTTTCTTTCCTAAGTATAATTTCAACATGTTTTAGCAATGACGATAAAGATAAAATAACGGGATCTGAAACACATTAAAATTCTATTAGTTTTCATCCATGTTGTTAAACATATAATAACATGACACTAAAGATCGGTAAAATTCTAATTTTTTTCAACCATAGCATTAAAGATACAAAAAAAAAAATGGAAAATTTTCAACCATAAAATTAAAAAACCATGACATTATGAACAAGTTAGATGACTAAATTAATCAAAATGTCATTATTTGTAGATGGACTGAAACATACATTATATCTCTAAGTTATTGTTGCATTGTAGATATTCTAAACAATAAAAATCATGATAATTAAAACATATAATCCAACAAACATAAAAATGACTCATAATTTTTGATTTAACACCCTATGGAAATCAAAATTTGTATTTCAAGATACAATGCAAACATCAGTTATATAAACTGTCTTAGGCAGTTATTCAAAATCACTCATATTTTCTTGCACATCATTAGAATTCGCATCTTCAGATGAATGACTGGATGCAAATGAAGGTGTTCCATATTCTTCTCTTTCATCAACTAGTGCCCCATCTGAGTCCACATGCATGCCCACCATTTCAGGTTTCAAAATTCTTTTGGATCTATGACTGGTTTCAGCAGACTCCCATCTCAATATTATTCCTTCTAGTAACAACCTTTTTAGAATATATATCATCTTGAAGCAAAGAGTTCCTTTCTCTATTAAATTGAAGTCATAAACAAGTATGTCAACATCCTCCAATTTTAATATCTTTGTGCGGTGACGATTTATATTTGTACCCTTTCTTTTTCTCTTTCCGCCAAATTTTTTATCAACTACCATCTCTAGCTTATACACACCATTGATTGGGTATCTATTTGTGGCATACGAATGTACTTCAACACCTGTAAAATATTCATTTTCTGTAATGACCTTTATAACCTTAGCAACCCATAATGGAGAGCCATTGGGATCTCCATCTGCTAGCACTGCGATCATGCAACCGTCCTTAATATCCTGTACTAAACCCCTGTAAAGGTCTTCCATGGGTTCACGTTGTGCATGAGATCTTGTGGAACCAATATACATCTCTCTTTCCTCTGCATGTGAAGAATAAATAATACCTTGAGATTGTTGTTGTTCAACAGTGTTTCTTTCCTCATGTTCATTTGACACATTTTGTCACCAAATAAATGGATTTTTCAAAGGTATATATTCATTTGTTGTTTTTTAAATGATATCACTTTCATTATTTAAAAAATACTCCCACCAAACTGAATCAGCAATATCAAAGTACTCATGTATATCTAATACATTTTTTAATTTCTTCTAGTCAATCAAAATAATTTATATCTCTATTATGTTTGTGTGCATTATGAACTTCAGAAACTGATTGTAATAACCATATATTTGATGCAAATATTGGATGATATGGAATGAAATTCAAAAATTCCACACATGATGATGTTGCCGTTTCTGCAGTAGTTGAATACTTTGTTGAGCCTCAAACCTGCACTTATTTACCCATCCTCCCAATAGCCTTTTCCTACTCATTTCCTTATTTTGTCATCATTTCCTTCATCAACTTGTTCAATTCATTGCATTATAGGACTTTTTAACATGATTTGCTAATTATGCTAATGATTGACTGTTGGTTTAGATTTTTGGTTCAAGTGTTGCAATTCCGCAGCTGATACAAGGTTTCCGCAGCCGATCTCTGATTCCGCAGCAAGCCCAGATTCCGTAGCCATTTTCTTGTTTGCTATGATCTAGGTGTCCTCCAGAGGAAAGAGCCACATGGGCAAGTTTG